>ML424398.1:2478-166245 GCA_005239525.1 Nicotiana knightiana | reverse complement strand
GTTAGAGGGGGTGGGGGTGGGGTACGAGGTGGGGATAGGGGGAGGGGTGTCTAATATAGTAGGGAAGGTTGAGAAAGTATTTTGGAAATTATGCTTTCTCCTTTTGGTAGGGAAGTCAATGAGTTCATGAGGAAAATACTTTTCAAAATATTTAAGGCAACTAAATATGAAAAAATTAAAAAATATTTTCCAGAAAGTATGTTCCTTCATGCCAAACACACCTAAAATAACCGCATAAGCTTATTACTTATCTGAAGAGAAGCAAAGAATGACTTTATAGGAGAAATGGCTATCTTTNCAAATATTATATGAGACGAAATGAGTAAAGGCGGGGGATGAAGATAGGTCGGGGTCTGGGGGCCGAAATGGCGGTAGCAATGTTAGAGGGGGTGGGGGTGGGGTACGAGGTGGGGATAGGGGGAGGGGTGTCTAATATAGTAGGGAAGGTTGAGAAAGTATTTTGGAAATTATGCTTTCTCCTTTTGGTAGGGAAGTCAATGAGTTCATGAGGAAAATACTTTTCAAAATATTTAAGGCAACTAAATATGAAAAAATTAAAAAATATTTTCCAGAAAGTATGTTCCTTCATGCCAAACACACCTAAAATAACCGCATAAGCTTATTACTTATCTGAAGAGAAGCAAAGAATGACTTTATAGGAGAAATGGCTATCTTTCATTGTTCATTTTCCATCGGAGAAAAAGTTGAATTGTAGTTCTTATTTTTGGTTTTTTTTTTTAAGTTGGCGACAGGTAGTACAACAAGTCGGTTGTGTAAAAGCCAAGAGCTAAGAAATTATGCCATGAGTTTCACTGGATAGGAATTCTGGGAATTGGGGAAATGCTTGTCAAGATGCACGTACAGGTTATGCATCCGTAAGTAGGTGTTGTAAGAGAAACAAAATTTGATCCCCAGCAAATAAAATCCAAATTATTTCAGCAGCGATTAAGAAATGCCAGCAATCAGAAAATCATGTTATATTGCTAAATTACTGAGAATAACCATGTGTAAATTTATCAATTGCGTTCTTGAGTGTGTCAATTTCGATCAATTGATGGAAAACCCTTTGATGCTGCCAAAGGTTTAAGACGAGGTGACCCAATGCCACCTTTATTATTTGCAATACCAGTAGAGTGTTTGAGTAGATATTTTAATGGACTACAATAGAAGAAAGAGCTCAATTACCATTCAAGTTGTGATAAATTACGCAATATGATCTCGTCCTTTTTGCTATAGGAGAGCTCCCTGTTGTTTCCCTAATTCAGCAATGTTTTACACAATTTTCTTCTACTTGAGGTCTACATACTAACTTGGTGGTGTCACTAACCTAATAGGGATTTGATCTTGTAGAAACTGGGATTTACGCTTGGGGAACTGCCTTCTAAAAATTAATTACTGTCTGCAAAGAAGATGTCGTTGTTGTAATGGCAACCACTTCTAGAAAAACTAATTGTTAAAATCTCTTCTTAGACTGCTAAGAAATTGTTCTATGTTGGAAGGATACGTACAACTTGTTCAAATTGTGTTAGTTGTTCAAATTGTCTTCTATAATTTTCCCTAAGTATTCTCTGCCGATCGTGAGTACTTCGGGTGTCGTAATTCACTTCCGAGCAACCACCACAATTTACTAGACATATTCTTCCGAACTACGCTAGCTGGCACTAATTCACCGTTCACTAATATCGCACCAAGGTTTTGTTATTCTCAATTCCACCTTTAAACCCTCTGTATTGATTCCTTACATATCTTAGGAAAGATGTTGTTCAACAACTACCTAACTATGTACCATTTTCCAAGAAATACACACTAAATAGGCATAGTCAATTGATGGTCATTCAATCAACAACAATAAACACGTAAAAGTTGAACCCATAGATAAATTCAACGACTCAATCATATAAAACATAACAAGAATTTATCCTATAAAAGATTCTATCAAAACTCTACATAAAAACTTAGCTATTCATAATACTATGCAAAACTACAATACTAGAATTCATAACCAATAATGAAAACAGGAAGAAGGAAGTGAAAAACTAGTAGAAGCATTCCCCGCCTTGCTCCTAGTGTGTTCTTGTCTCCTTAGGTCAAATCCCCTCTCAAAAACGTCCACTTAGGTCGAATATGCTCTAAAAACGTCTCATCTCTCTTAGACATGTTTAGGGTGTATTTATAGGCTAGGGTTGAAGTCCTTGAGTCCATTTCCGGGTTGGAGATATTTAACCCACGACTTTTAATTACCGGGCTATAGACCTCACGAAGCCAGGCTTATAGTGCAGTCAACCTGTGTTGACCCAAGTCACTGCATGGTTTTGAAGATTGACAAATACTTACCCAGTTGAACCAGGTCCATCAGAGAACACATACTTGACCTGACCCATTGGCACATAAACTGTATATGCATAGGAGATGAATGCGATTGTGAAGTATCAATGAACAAAGAGAGTGTCTCCTAATGCAAAAAATGTTGCAAATTGATAAAAGAATAGAAGTTGAATTCAGCAAGGACAGTAACGAAGGAAGAAAGTTGAGTTTAATACGAACTCTTTCTCCCAGGAAAAGTTGTACCAGAACTGAACGACAAACTCAACAACTGACTCTATAAGTAATTGAAGTATTCTTTCTTGAATTAGCAACGCACAAGTGCAGAAGTGAATCAAGATCTGAAAGCAAAATTCCCAGAGTTTTGCAAGCAGAATTATTGTGTGATACAAAGGCTACAGACCAGCTAGAAGAACCAGTTCCATCTGTTTGTCATTGAGTCTAGTTGGTTGTATTAGGCGATTTAATATTGTATCTTTTCAGCTTTCATAGAAGCAATTGTAATAGGTACACATTGTTCAAGTTAGAGTTAACTTGAATCTTGTAGAAATTAGCTAGAGGCTAGTTACTACGAAGGGATTAGAGTTAGTCCTAGGATTACAAAAGAGTTTATTTTGTAAGTCCGTTTGGCTCAGAGTTTTAGTGAAGTGTTTGAGCAAATCCTACTGAGGAGTAGGTCATGGTTTTTCACCTTTTCAGCCAGGTGTTTTCCATGTAAAAATATCGGTGTTTTTACTTTACTACTTTTATTATTCCGCAACAGTAGAAGTTGGAACACCAAGAAGAACCAGGTTCTTCTAGAAAGACAACACTCGAAAAATTGGATACCACATAAATTAACCTATCTTCTTATGTGGTATTGATGTATAAAACACCAATTGGTACCAAAGCATGTTATCCTTGAAAGGCTAACACTTGGAGAAGATCAAGATGAGTGCACCACCTGGAAACTGGGAGGGTCAATCAACGGCAAGGCCACCACTCTTCAATGGCCAGTATTACTCTTGGTGGAAGAACAGGATGAAGGATCACCTGATTGGAGAAGACATTGAACTCTTGGACATATTCACTGATGGTCCTCTAGCCACTATGAAGAAGATTGATGAAGGTGTAGAAGTACCAAAGACTAGAGCTGACTATACTACTGAGGATTTGAAGAAACGGGAGAAGAATGCAAAGGACAAAAAGTGGCTAGTGTGTGGACTACGTCCAGACGAGTACAGCAGAATCTAAAGCTACACCACTGCCAAAGAGATCTGGGGTACCTTACAAGTAGCCCATAAAGGAACACCTCAGGTAAAAAGGTCAAGAGGTACTGTACTATACTCTCAGTATGAAAACTTCACTATGAAAGAAGTAGAGACTATCTAAGAGATGTACACAAGGTTCACAACCTCGACTAATGAAATAAAGTCTCTTGGAAGAGTCATTCTTGAAGAGGACAGGGTTGAGAAGATCCTGACAAGGGTCTTGCCTATTTCCTGGGAAAGCAAAATCACTGCTATGCAGGAATCCAAAAATATTGCAACCCTGAGATTGGATAAGCTGATTGGAAAACTCACTGCCTATTAACTCAGAAGGCAGACAATGAAGATGGATGGTCCAAAGAAGGGGAGGAGTCTAGCACTAATAATCACTGAGGGAGCAGATCTGGAGGGAAATGAGATGGCCATGATTACCAAGGAATTTTAGAAACTTTCTCATGAGGAAGAAGGGCATCTCTAGAGGAGGAAACTACAACAAATAAAAAGCTCCAGAAAGACCAACCAACGAGGGATGCTACAAATGTGGTAAGACTGACCATCTCATCAAAAATTTTCCTTAGTGGGAAGTAGAATGGAAAAAAGAGAGATATGAAAGAAGGAACTGGAAGAAGGAACTGGTCCAACCCAAGAAAACCACAACAAGGGTTATGGTTGCTGCTTGGGGGGAAAGTTCAGATGAGGAATCTGAAGATGGGGAGACTCAAGATCAGGCGCTCATGGCAATTGGAGAATCTGATGAGGAATCACATGAAGAACCATAGGTAAGTATCTCCCATCTTAAAAACAAAATAAAGTTCCTATCTAAGGAAAAACTCTCTGAGTTGCTACTTGATTTCATAGATGATTCTGAGGAAACAACCAAAGAGAAGGATCAACTATCTAAAGAATGTGCAATGCTAAAAGCAAAGTGCATGAACCTGGAAATCAGAGTCAGTGAATCTAAAAAGAAAAACACTGTCTTGTTGAACCAGGTTCATCCACTTGAGACTGAGATTTTAGAACTGAAATCTGAGAACTTAAAACTGAGATTAGGATCTAGTAAAAAGGTTGTGATCACTCATGTCATGTTAGAAGAAAAACGTGGGAAAACTAAAAGATAATACGTATGCCAGGGATGAACAGATAAGAACTCTTAAAGAAGAACTTGGCAAAGTCAAACATGAATTAGATCGAACTGGTAAATGGAATAAATCCTCCGATGCCCTGATATGGCTTCAAGATAATCATAGTAGCAACCGGAGAGGGAATAGCTTTGGAAATTAATTGCCCAAGTGGGATCCCAAAAGCAAGTATCTCACTCTCCCTGAGAATAAAATTTGCACCCATTGTGGTAAGACTGGCCACTACAAAATTGAGTGTATTGCAAAAGAGCAGGTCAGTCGAAGAAATGAGAGTTTTGTTAAAAAGAAAAAAAGAAAAATTGGCTACCAAATTGGGCTAGAAAAAGCTTGATTCATCCATTCTCTCATAGAAAAAGACCCAAACTAGTTTGGGTTCTTAAAAGTAACCCCTGATTCTTTTTGTAGGTTCATGTGAGAGGAGGCAGCCAAATTTGGTATTTGGATAGTGGCTGCTCAAAGCATATGACAGGGAACATGGAACAGTTCCTTTCACTTGAAAGTATCAAAGGAAGAAATATCTCCTTTGGAAACGGAAAGAAAGGTGAAATTATTGGGGTTGGTAAGGTAGGTAAATATGACACGCGCTCCATTGAACATGTGTATCTAATAGATGGCTTGAAATACAGCCTGATCTGTGTATCACAACTGTGTGACAGAGATAACCTGGTTGCCTTTACTTCCACAAAATATTTTGTGATTAACCTGCGTACTGACAAGATTGTTTGCAGGGAAAAAGAATGAATAGAATCTATGTTATAGACTTGTCCACACTGTCTGAAAATGAACTCACTTTCCTAAGTGTGTTGGACTGTGATCCCCCCCTGTGGCACAAAAGGCTTGGTCACGCAAGTCTAAATTAGCTAAACAAACTAGTCTCTCAAGACTTAGTGGTAGGGCTTCCTAACATTAAGTTCAAAGAAGACAAGGTTTGTGAGGCATGTGCAAGGGGGAAGGAGGTAAGATCTTCTTTCTAAAGTAAGAAAATGGTCAGTACCACCAGGACGTTGGAACTAGTTCATATGGACCTATGTGGTCCTATGAGAACTCTGAGTAGAGGTGGTAAGAAATATGTAATGGTGCTAGTTGATGACTATTCAAGGTTCACTTGGACCTTATTTCTGACATCTAAGGATGAAGCATTTGATATGTTCACCTCATTTGTCAAGAAAACTCAAAATCAGTTAGGAAATCAACTAGCATCAATAAGATCTGATCATGGTACTGAATTTGAGAATGCAAAGTTTGCGGAGTTCTGTGATGAACATGGTATCAATCACAATTTCTCTGCCCCTAGAAACCCCACAAAAAAATGGGATTGTTGAAAGAAGAATAGAACTCTAGATGATATGGCAAGAATCATGCTTCTTTCTAGCAAAGTACCTCATAGCTTCTGGGCAGAAGCAACAAACACTGCATGCTATATAATAAATAGATGCATGACCATGCTTCTGGTAGAGAAAACTCTTTATGAATTACTTAAAGGAAGAAAGCCCAACATATCCCACCTTAGGACTTTTTGATGCAAGTGTTTTGTGCATAATAATGCTAAAGATTCCCTAGGAAAATTTGACCCCACAGTGATGAGGGAGTGTTCTTGGGATATTCATCACATAGAAAAGCTTATAAAATATACAATAAAAGAACTATGCGTGTAGAAGAAAGTGCGCATGTTGTCTTTGATGAAACTAATACTCTTTCTAAGAGACAGGAACAAGAAGACGAGGAGCTTGGACTGGTGAGAAGCAGTGATCACATTGAAAAAACATGGATGGTGGAACAGGTGATGGAGCAGGTTCAACTACCCCAAGCAAGATGATAGAGGGAATTCGACATATGCAACCTGGCCCTGATCCTGCTCCACAGCAACAAGAAACCATGGAATTGTCTAGGAATGTGTAGCTGGTACTCAAACCACATAGATATCAAAGTTCTCACCCTCTTGGGAACATCATAACAGATTTGACATCCAGAATCAAAACAAGATCATCCTTGAAAAATCTGTGTGTGTTTGATGCCTTTCTATCCATGATCGAACCAAAGAACACTGGGGAAGCCCTACAAGATGTGGATTGGGTAAATGCCATGCAAGAAGAGTTGAATCAATTTGAATGAAGTCAAGTACGACACTTGGTACCTAGGCCACTAAACAGATCAGTGATTGGCACCAAGTGGGTCTTCAGGAACAAGCTCGATGAGAATGGAACAGTTACAAGAAATAAGGCAATACTAGTTGTTCAAGGGTATAGTCAAGANCAGACTTCTTATAGCATTTGCTGCACACATGGAATTCACTCTTCATCAGATGGATGTTAAGAGTGCCTTTCTCACTGGCTATCTGAAGGAAGATGTACTTGTCAAGCAGCCTCCAGGTTTTGAAAGCAAGGAGTCACCTGACCACGTATACAAACTCGACAAGGCTCTGTATGGTCTCAAACAAAAACTAAGAGCATGGTACGAACGATTATCAAAATTCCTGCTTTGTAAAAACAAGGCAAAATTGACAGTACCTTGTTCTTAAAGGAAAAGGGTAAGGATCTCCTGGTTGTGCAAATATACATGGATGGTATCATATTTGGGGCGACTTCTGAAAAATTGAGCAAGGAATTTGCTATGCTTATGGGGAGTGAGTTTGCGATCAGTATCATGGGTGAGCTAAACTTCTTCTTAGGCTTGCAAATCAAGCCAAACTCAAATGGAACAATGATCCACGAATAAAAGTATGTGAAAGAATTGCTCAGGAAGTTTAAAATGGAAGACTCAAAGGAAATAGACACTCACATAGCCACATCTACAAAATTGGATGTGGATGAACCTGGTTCATCCATTGATCAGAAGCTATACAGAGGGGTGATTGGGTCTCTATTATATCTCACTGTCAGCAGACTTGATATTGTGTTCAGCGTGGGACTGTGTGCTAGGTTTCAGGCAAATCCAAAGGAGTCCCACCTCACTACAGTGAAAAGAATTTTGAGATATTTGAAAGGCACCACTGATTTGTGCCTTTGGTATCCTAAAGGTAGTAATTTTGACCTTGTAGGATAAGTTGATGCTGATTATGCAGGTTTCCTGGTTGACAGGAAGAGTACTTCAGGCATGGCTCACTTTTTGGACTCCTGCCTTGTGTCTTGGGCTACCAAGAAACAAAATTCAGTAGCCTTGTCTACTGCTGAGGCTGAATATGTGGCTGCAGCCTCATGCTGTGCTCAGTTGCTATGGATCAAGCAACAACTCATGGACTTTGGTATACAGATTAGATGCATTCCTATTTTCTATGACAACACTAGTGCAATAAGTATGACAAAGAACCCGGTTCATCATAAAAGAACTAAGCACATAGATGTTAGACACCACTTCCTAAGGGATAACTATGAAAAAGGAATGATCTCAATCGAATTTTGTGCTACTGATCAACAAATTGCAGATATCTTTACTAAAGCACTAAGTAGGGAGCATTTTGAGAGAAACCGGCTTGAATTAGGGATGAATAAGATCACTTAATTGAAAAAAAATTAAAAGAAACACTAACTTAGATAATCAACCAGACTAATCATTTCAGCATCATGACTTTACTGTCATACTCTCTTGCCATGTATTAATATGATTCCCTAGTTGCTAATTATGTTTCTCTATCTTTGTTAATTGAGGAAAATTAAGGACTTTAACACGATGAACCTGGTTCATCTCTGCTGGTTCATCTGACTGACAAGGTACGTGCTCATCTCCATATAATTATTGAATTAATTACAGTCATACGTGAGCAGGATTCTATCTATATTTGGTTCATTTCAACTTTGTACTAATATCTAAATGAACCCATTCCAAGAAGTCCCATCGGTAAATTAGCCTAGATGTAGGGAACTCTTAACTGTCTAATCAATGACACTCTTACAACTATTAGACTCCCACTTGAATATCTGCCCGTTGTATAACTAATAGACACAACTTATAAAAGGACATCATTACCTCCCTTCTTAATAACCTAATAAGTCGAACCAAGATCATTATTCTTCTACCCAAAACTGATCACTTTTCTTCTCTTCCTAAAAACACTCGTAATCATGTCTTCACCACCACCTGCTTCTTCTTCTTCATCACCAAATCGTGATTATGATGGAGGGCTTTATGAATCAGATTCAAATTCTCCATTTGTTTACAGTTCTCAATCACCAGAAAGAACCTCAACCCCTGAAAACCCTCTTATTCCCGAACCCACATTTAACCCTAACCCAGCCCCCCGTGGTCGTCGTGTAAAGGTTCTTGCCAGAAAATCAGTGGCTTCTGGCTCCCGTACAAGATTCTTGGAGGAAATTCTACAGGCTGAAGAGGATAATAATTCTGAATCATCAAGTTAATCTTTTAAATTATCCAACGAGGATGAAGCACCCGGTTTATCAAATTCTGAACAAGGTAAGCTTGATGCTATTTCTGAATCTGTTAATGTTGAGAACATGTTTGTTATGGTTGGGTCAGTAGTTGATGTTGAAGTGCCGAGTAGGAAAAGAAAATTGGGAAAAGGTAAATTTCTTGAGAGATAGGGATTTGGGGAGGATGGTACCACATTGGCTATATGTGGTCACATTACTGAGAAGGTTGGAGAAGATGTCACAAAATTAGGGGAAAGTGTAGTCGAGGAAGCAGCGGCAAGTTTAGCAAGCTTGAAGAAAGGAGAAGATGAACCTATTTCATCTGGGGACGGGACGTTGGCTGACAGGCTAAGGAAACTGGGGAGTCCTATAACCCCAAGAAAAGGAGGACCCAGAAGTTCAAGAAGGCTACTAACCCAGTTCCTTCTAAGAAGAGGAAAGATTATGTAGCTATTGATGCTCATATTCCTAAGGTGCGTGCTACACGTAGTGTTGTGAGAGAGGAAAAAGAAATGTTTGAGAGGGTTTTCTAGAGAGCAAGAAAAAGAAAGTTGCAAAAGGAAAGGCTAAAGCAGGAGAGCCTTTGGAGATTGTTGTGGTTGAAGAGGATACGATGGACCTGGTCCATCATGAGGAGCAGACTGCTCCTATTGTGGTTGAGGCACCAAAATCAAAAAGGGATAAGGCTTCTTCAAAGAAGTCAGCTACAGTGTCTGCCACACCTACAAGAATTGTTAAAAGGACCAGGTCCAAAGCAAGAAAAGTGAAGGTCGTTGAGAAAGATAATGATAAAGAGTGGAGTGGAGAAGATGAGGGCGAAGTTGGTGAGGTGACTGACAGAATCACCTTGTTTGGCAAAAGAACAATTTTGAAGGGAAAGTTGTTGAAGGATCTCGAGGAACCTGGGATACGATACCTGCTGGGCACACTGGATGTTCAGGGGTGGAAGAACATGGCCCTTCACATGGAATGAAGGTTGGCTAGAGCTGAAATGGTGGAGTTCATGGGTAATGAAGTGGTCAAGGACGCAGGGTCACTACCACAGTCAAAGAAATTTAAGTTTCCTTTGATGCTAAAGAGCTGGGAGAAATTATGCACATTCCTGCTGAGGGTTACAAGATTACACTAGGCAAAGATGACGTAGTTTGGATGGGATAGCCTCAATAATCAACATTACCTGATTATTCAGTGACAATGAAAGTGAAATTGAACCCAGGACAGTCTACAAAAGTGAAATGAAGCCAGAGCACAAGTTGTTCTTCCAGTTTGTCATCAAGTTCTTGCTGCCAAGACAAGAACGAAGGCACATAGCCAACTATATGGATCTGACCTTGATGGGGTGTTTGTATAGGGGAAAGCAAATCAACTGGCCAGCCTTCGTCATCCAACTCTTGGACAGAGTTGTGAATGGAACAAAAGCACATGGAATCCCATATGGCTTTATTCTGACAGTTGTGCTTGCTCCTTTTGATGTTCCTGTGAAAAAGGCTGAGATGGCTACTACCAAGGACTATTTTGGGAAGGATACTTTGCTGACTTGCGATTATACTATCAATGTTCCTGCAGATGAACCTGGTTCATTTAGGAAGCAGCTTGTCAACAGCAAAGTCAGAACTTTGGTGTAGGAAAGCGAGATCAAGGATATAGAGATCATTCATTTGAAATCTCGTTTGATTGAGGTTGAAGCTGAGCGGGATGCTCTCAGGGATGAATTAGGAAAAGAGAAGGAAAAGAACGAGGGTGTTCTTAACCAGATGCTTTCTCTTCTACAAACCAAGACCACAACCTCCTCTGCACCTTCCCATTCTTAGGCTGTCCAGAGCTACCTAAACCCCCCTTTCAGTGCCCAGTTCGAGACGTGTTTCTATTTTTGTTATTTTTGCTCATGGTAGTGACTGTTTTAGTTTTTTTTATATGGTGCTTGACTTGTGTACTAATCAATGAATTTTTCTGTTTTTGTTATTGACTTGTCTCAGTTTCTTAGATAGCTTACTTTTTTTGTTTCTTATGATGATTAATCGTGTGTGCACCTGTAGTTGCCTCAATTGCCATGAGTAATTGTTAACAACTATGGTAAGTTTATCATTTTGCAACTTTTCGATGATGCCAAAAAGGGGGAAGATAGATATGTTCTTAATATATGTGTTTTTCAAAGTTTTTCAAATTCAAAAATTGTGATATTTATAACCTAATGAACCTGGTTTCTCAATGATAAATGCTTAAAAAACATAGAAAGTGTTTGAAGTGTATACAGGGAGGGGAGAAGCACAGAGTTTGTCATCATCAAAAAGGGGGAATTTGTTGACCCAATTCACTGCATGGTTTTGAAGATTGACAAATGCCTACCCAGTTGAACCAGGTCTATAACCACACATACTTGACCTGACATATTGGCACATGAACCGTATATGCATAGGAGATGAATGTGATTGTGAAGTATCAATGAACAAAGAGAGTGTCTCCTAATGCGAAAAGGTTGAAAATTGATAAGAGAATAGAAGTTGAATTCAGAAAGGACAGTAACGAATGAAGGAAGTTGAGTTTAATACGAACTCTTTCTCCCAAGAAGAGTTGTACCAGAACTGAACGACAAACTCAACAACTGACTCTACAAATAATTGAAGTATTCTTGCTTGAATTACCAATGCACAAGTGCAGAAGTGAATCAATATCTAAAAGAAAACTTCCCAGAGATTTTGCAATAAGAATTTTTATGCGATACAAAGGCTACAGACAAGCTAGAAGAACCAGTTCCATCTGTTTGTCATTAAGTCTAGTTGGTTGTAGTAGGCGATTTAATATTGTATATTTTCAGCTTTCATAGAAGCAATTTTAATAGGTACACATTGTTCAACTTAGAGTTAACTTGAAGCTTCTAGAAATTAGCTAGAGGCTAGTTACTATGAAGGGATTAGAGTTAGTCCTAGGATTACAAAAGAGTTTATTTTGTAAGTCCGTTTGGCTCAGAGTTTTAGTGAAGAGTTTGAGCAAATCCTACTGAGGAGTAGGTCATGGTTTTTTCACCTTTTGAGCCAGGTTTTTTCCACGTAAAAATCTCTGTGTTTATACTTTACTGCTTTTATTATTCCACAACAGTAGAAGTTGGAACACCAAGAAGAACCAGGTTCTTCTAGAGAGACAACACTCGAAAAATTGGATACCACACAAATTAACCTATCTTCTTGTGTGGTATTGACGTCTAAAACATCAACCTGGCTATAGACCTCGCAAAGCCTGATCTGTAGAGTGGTCAAGCTGGCTATAGACCTTGCGAACCCTGGTCTGTAGCGCGGTCAAGATGGCTATAGACCTCGGGAAGCCTGGTCTGTAGCACGGTTTAGGTACTTGGCATTTTTGTGGTCTTTTCTTGCGTTTTCCTCCTCTTTTTGTGCAACCTTCACTCGTCTTTGTCTTCTGATGCTCCTACACATAAAACAACATAATTTAGTTCAGACGTCGCACAAATAACTACTAAACTAACAACATGTAAGGCGAGTAATGTACTAAAAGTATAGCATTTTGGCCTAACATCACCGCCCCACACTTAAACATTTCTCATCCTCGAGTCAACCACCAATTCCTAGAGCACCTTATTTTCATTTTGCACATCCAAACCACACCATACCTATGACTATGGTTGATAGAAATAATTAAACTTTAGCATATGCCTTCAAAACACACTTCCCTTTACTACATGTCATACTTCAAAAATTTATTCAACAACAAGACATGCTTATAACAATCCTAGGCTCACAAACCGACTCAATATCACAATGCATTCATGGCTTGAACACTTAGAATCATAGAGACATCTAATAACGTCACTTATCCCTCGCAATATCATGTGCCCCCATAACAAGAACTAAAGAGTAAGTTGAATCAACACATTCGAATCAAATGCTCAAATATATTTTAAGGACTCACATATATCAAAGAAATTCCTCACTCTCACAAATAAGTCACATGCATGAACAAAGTACCACAGGCTTGCCCATTATGTAAACATCTACTAATGTAGGCTTGCTCAATCTAAAATCAGTTAGGACTTTTTATGGTTGTAATATGGGCTAAAGGACAGGCAGGATAAATTTAGGAATAGTGACTAACCCTCATAAGCACTTTAACATATCAAAAAATTAATTTTAATCGCAAATTTATCAATCCACTTCAATTTGACAAATAATATTACACCCCAAAATATAATCTCAATATTACACCCCCAAATATCTCTCTTTCTTTAAGCACTACTTTACTTTATACCCCACTAGAAAGAACAAGACAATAATTTATTCATCTATATTTTTCCTTCTTTTCTTCTCTTTTTTTCTATTATTGTTTTTCCCTTTGCATTTTTCACTAGTGGTGTATTATTTTAAGAAATAAGTGCACCCTTCTTTCTTTCATTGGTTCACTTGAAATCCACCCCATGCTTAGTTCTTACTTCTTCTAGCGCTCATTTCACAATTAAAGTGCTTTAAGAGGTAAAATGATCAAAATAATGTAAAATAAGAACAAAAAGGTATAGGCTCGTAATGTGTGTGTCAAATAAAAGTCAATAGGTGTAACGACACGGTGGGTTTTTTTGAGAGTTAGCGCCCCGATCCCCTAATAACTGCTTCTCCCATGTCTTTTTATGTTACTGGAACTTGTCGGAGCATTGAGTGATGAAATTTGGAGTGATTTTGGACACATAGTCCTTAAATGTGGATTTTAGCCTTCGAAATCAGGCCGTAGCTAGAGTTGTGTGAAGACAGTTTCGGAATGGAATTATGTTGACTATGTTAGCTCCGTTGGGTGATTTCAAGGTTAGGAGCATTTTCGGAATGTTTTTTCGAGGTCGGTTGTAGATTTAGGCTTGAATTGGCGAAAGTTAGAATTTCGGCGATTTCGGCCGATGTGTGAAATTTTGATATCGAACTCGGACTAGAATTTCGAAATCGAAAACATGTCCGTAATGCCATTTTTAACCTGTGTGCCAAATTTGAGGTCATTCGGATGAGTTATGACGTGTTTCGGTATCGGATGTGAATTCTAGAAATTTCATAAGTTCTTAGGCTTGAATCTATGCATAACTGATGATTCTGATGTTATGAGATGTGTTTTTAAGGCTCGACCAAGTTTGAACAAGGTATTAGGGTCAGTTGGTAGGTTTGGTTGAGGTCCCGGGGGCCTCGGGGTTGTTTCGGATGCCCAACGGGTGAATTTGGAACTTTAAGAGTAGCTGAACCACTTCTGGTTCTGGTGTCTCGCACCTGCGATGGTTTTTCCGTAGGTGCAGACACGCAGGTGCGAAGGGGGTGCATGCAGGTGCGGACATAGTTCAGTCTAGCCAGATTCGCAGGCGCGGAAGAATATCCGCAGGTGCGGAGCCGCACCTGCGACCCATCCATCGCAGGTGCGACCCCAGGCCTTTTAAAAATTTCCGCACCTGCGATTGTGTTTTTGCAGGTGCAATCCCAATGTCACAGGTGCAAAATCCCTGGGCTGGTTATATCAAAATCCGAGGGTTTAAACTTCATAACTCCAAAATCGATTGAGAGCTCGGGATTTGGCGATTTTCAGTGGAATTTGAAGAGGAGAATCATAGATAACGTTTTCTAACCTTAATCCATTTGTATATCAATAATCTCTATCAATTTCCTCAATATAATCAATGTAATTGGATGAAAAATCATGAAACTGGGATGAAACTTCCCCAAGTAGAAATCTGAGGATTTAGGGAGATTTAGACGTCGGATTTTGTTGATTCTTGTTCGAGTGAGTTCATGAGCGAATGGGTGTTCGGGAAATATGATTTTTACCTGATTGCGAGACGTGGTCCGGGCGACTTTTTGGGAGAATTTCCAAATTTCGCATATTAGCTTCAAACTTATTAGTTATTACGTTTCCTTGAAATGATATTTAGACTATGTAATCTAATTGACTAGATTTTGGCCACCCAGAGTTGTATACTCGTGGCAAGGGCGTGGTATTGAGTTTATTAGCACAGTCAAGGTAAGTGGCTTGCCTAACTCTGTGTTGGGGACTTCCCCTTAGTCATTTTTATACCGATTTTGTTACGTGGACCCCGTGTACGTGAGGTGACGAGTGCGTACACGGGTCATTGTTGCTAAAATTCCATTTTTCCTTCCATGAAATCACTCATTTTCAGTCCTATATTATTGTTTCTTGTCTTAACTGAGTAGTTAACTTATGAGTAAGCATGCCTACCTGTCCTTACTTGATTTCCTCTTATTTTCTACTAGTTACACCATGCTTAGGTAGTTTTACTATATTCTTGCATGTTGTTTCTCCTGAACTGTTTAATTAAGCCGCATCCGACATACTTCTGCATTGCATATTTAAATTGGTACTACGGACCAAGATCCGGAATCTTTCCCCTATACTGCATTGCTTATTTAATTGGGACTACAGACCAAGATCCGGGAGCTTTCCCCATGTACTGCGATGCATATTTAAATTGGGACTACGGATGGAGATCCGGGAGCTTCGCCTCTGTACTGCATAGCATATTTAAATTGGGACTACATACTTAGATCCGAGAGCTTTCCCCTTGTATTGCATTGCATATTTACTGTTGAGATATATGTCGTGCTGAGCCGAGGGCTCTCTTTCTGTTATTAATTCTTCCAGTTTCCATTAATCCTGTTTATCATTGCTTATCTATATTTTACTGTTTTAAATTTATAATTGACTTGTTTTAAAACTCAGTAGAGCCTCAACCTGACCTCGTCACTACTTGACTAGGGTTAGGCTTGGCACTCACGGAGTACCGAATGTGGAGTACGCACGCCCTTTCCTGCGCATGTTTTTCCCATGTTCAGATCCAGGTACCAGTGCACACTTCAGTGGCTAGGCGCATCTTAGCAGCTGCTTAGGAGACCGTGAGGTAGTTCTGCCGCGTCCGCACGAACTCACGAGTCCCCTTCCTACTCTAGTATAGATATAGGAGATATATAGATACATTTTCCTTATTCCTTTGTATAGAGCTATAGTAGTTCAGAGTTTGTGACTTTGTGATTTCCCAGATTTTGGGAAAGTAAAAGCTCTAATGCCGAGCGGCTAAAATTTTATAGTATTGCTTCTTCTTTACTGTTTCTATTATTGTTTTGCCTTATTTTCCGCAAATTTTAGGCTTACATAGTTGTAGAGACTAGGTGCCGTCATGAGACCGTTCGAAGGGTAATTTGGCTCGTGACAATAGGCTCGATAGGGTTTACTAGGGATAGATTTTATTTGTGGTAGACATTAAGTTAAAAAATATCAAATAAAGCCTAAAATCATTTTTCAGATCGAGCAAAACCTAAAATTTTGCTTCAAATCACATGCCAGGCAAGTTCTAAAATCTAATGCAATGACACGGACTATACAATTTCTCACCACACATGGCACATGACTCACTAAGGATGGTTCAATCCCGATTCTCAAATAATTGCAAGTATTCACGGAGCCACAAAATATTAAGCATTAAGCATAAAGTGACATGATAAATGATAAAAAGTGCTTGTTTTTTTAGTAAGTTTATATATTATTTCTTATGTGAGTTATGGGAGATCACATGGTTTTGAAGTGAAAATATGCCCATTACGTTTTTCTTATGGTTAGGAAGAAACTTGCACGGAAAATGATCAAATGAGAGAAAAATTAGTGAAAAAGAGCTTAAGAGAAAAGTACCGGACATCGAAGCGAATTTCACTTTGCCAGACCGGGACTGAAGCAGAAGGAATCAGGAAAGTCACGGACAACAAAGTGAGGGTCACTTCACCAGACCGGGACCGGGGTCAGAAAAATTCAACTTTTCCAATCTAAACTAGGAGAAGGAATTTCGGCCCAAACAAACCCTAATTACTATAAATACACCCTAAAACGTGATTTTATGGGGGAGACGCTAATTTGGAAGAAGAGACACTATCCTAGGGTAAGACAACACCCAAGGAGGCGAGAACACCCTAGGAGCAAGGAGGAAGATTCAACCCCGAGTTTTTCCCCTTCTTCTTCCTACTTTTCATTGTTGGTTATGATTTTTAATATTGTAGTTTTACATATTACTATGAGCATCTAATTTATTATCTAGAGTTTTGAAGGAACCTCTTGGAGGATGAATTCTTGTTATGTTTCAAAATAATAAAACCTTTGAATTTAACTATTTGTTCAACTACGTGCTTATTTCAGTTGATTGAATGGCCATCGATTGACTGTGCCTATTAATTATGTATTTCTTGAGAAAACATACATATTTAGGTGGTTGTTGAACAACTTCACTCCTAACCTATGTGAGAAATCAATACATCGGGTTCAAAGGTAGGTTTAGAAATAACAAAGTTTTGACGTGGTCATAGTGAGCGGTTAGATAAATCCAACTAGCGTAGTTCGGGAGAATATGTCTAGTAAATTATTGTAGTTGCTCGAGAGAGAATTATGGAATCTAAAGTGCTCATGATCAATAGACAATACACAGGCGAAATTCTAGGGAACATAACGGGAAGGATTCTGACAATTGGGGAAATCATAACTCTAGACCTCCTTAATTTAGTCTTCAACTCTTAGTCTCCTTAGTTGATATGTTACGGCTTTCTAGTATTTGTTAATTAATTAGTTAGAAATATAAATATAAATATTTATAATTTAGAAAATTGTTCGAACTTGTCATCTTAGTGATATTAAACAGTTGTAGTTAAGCTTTAGTTCTTGTGGGATTCGACTCCGGACTTTTAGACCGGATTGTATTTGCAGCGACCGCTTATCTTTTATAGGACTAGAGTTGGGTGTGATCAAATTTTGGCTCCATTGCCGGGGAACTAACATTGTACTATAGGTGTACATATTTCTGGGTAGCAAGTTTGCACCTTTATTTTTGTTTTCTTGTATTTTATTATTATTTTTAAAAAAATTAATTTCGACTTGAGAGGCATGGCATCTTAGAATTATGAGAGTTTTGATGTTGGTACTTCTACTTTTGATCCTCCTTAAGCATATTGTGGAGGAAATGACCCATGGCAAAATTATCAAAATATTCACGGGAGTGAGTTATGTGCACCAATTCAATCTTATGTGTGAAATATGTGTGATATGTGCGGTGGTCAAGATGGTCACTTTCATGGTTGTGTTTATCTTTCTTATCCTCTCCCAACCCCTTACTATGATGGTTCTACTTTTTCTTGAGAGGTTAACAAGAACAATGAACCCGGGGATGACAACCTGAAAGTGATCAAGGATATGCGAAGGTACCTTGTGGAAAACAATGATGAGAAGCAACTGGGGGTACAAAGGCAAGATGCAACTATTCGCAACTTGGAGGCTCAAGTGAGTCAACTAGTTGAAGCTTTTAATGCTCAACATGTTAATAATATGGATAGTAGCCAGGAGCAGTGTGCATTAGAGATGGAAATTGAGGTTCCAATGGAGGGGTCCAAAGTAGAACACAACCACTCTAACCAACTACAATTTGAGGATGTAGATGTTAAAGAAGTGAGACTTGAGTCAGCCAAGGATATTGAGGATATAAATTTTGTTCACTCTAGTATCATTGATGTTGAGGAAGTTGAAAGTATTGAATTTCATGTGTTTGTGCGCATTGGGCCTCACTCAAAATATTTTTCCACATTATGCTTGGATGACGATATGGAAATAAAGTCATCCGAGCCAATTGAGGAGTCAAGGAATTAGGAATAAGGTGCCTACATTCTGGAATTTTTCTTGCTAGAAAGAAAAGACTCCATACCTCATCTAAAAGCCAATAAGTGTAGAATAGTACAATGGTTGCTTGGGCCAATTCGATTTGTTTCACCACCCCTGGAGCATAACCGAAAACTTGAAGCAAATTGAGGATTCAATTCATAAGCTCCAGGTGGAGGAAAAAAGTAATTTGCGTCGTGCTGCAACGTTAAAATAGGCGCTTGTTGGAAGGCAACCCAACTTTACTGCTTTTTTATTTTATATTTTTTTATTTGTTTACTTTTTTTTTACTTGTGTTATTCTTTTGTAGTGTAGTTTTTTTATGTTGTAGGACCATGGAAATGAAAGCCATTGGAAGAAAGCAAAAATAAACTAGATGGTTGGAATTAAGTGTGAGGTACCCGCACGAAGGGCCAAGCTTGGGAGAAGTCTGTGTAACGACCCGACCGGTCTTTTCGCATATTAGGACCCCATTCCTCTAAATGAATTTTCCCATAGTGGCTATTCATGCTTTATGACTTGCGGGGACGGGTGGTTCGGGATTTGGGAGTGGTTAGAGTGGTTTAAGAACACTTGGTTCCTTAAGGTTGGCCGTTTTGGCGAAGTTTAACTTCGGTCAAAATTTTGAGCAAACGACCCCGAAATCGAGTTCTGACAGCTCCAGTAGTTCCGTATGATGATTTCGGACTTGGACGTATGTTCGGAACGGGTTTTCGGTGACCCGGGAGCATTTCGGCGCCTGAAATAGAAATCAGGATTTCCTTAAGTTAAAATTTGGTTTGGGACGTGATTTTATGCTATATAGGTTCGAACGGAATTTCGGGACCAGGAATAGTTCCTTTGTGTCATTTATGACTTGTCTGCAAAATTTGAGGTCATTCCGAGTAGTATAGGCATGTTCGGTGCATTGAAGTGAATTCTAGAATCGTAAGTTCTTAAGTTTGATTCAATTTGGTTTTGGGGTTGAATTCTGAGTTTCGTTGTTGTTTTTCACGTTCCGGAAATTCGAGCGAGTCCGTATCATGAATACAGACTTGCCGGTGCTTTTGGACGGGGTCCCGAGGGGCTCGGGTGAGTATTGGACCCCGGGAGCTATGTTTGAAAAAAACCCAGATTTTTTATGTTTGTTTCCTTCTTCGCGATCGCGGAAGGAGGGCCGCGATCGCGGAGAAGGAATTGGGGCGAACTCTTCGCGATTGCAGAAGGTTGGGTCCTTGGCCTTCACGATCGCAGCCTCTTTCTCGCGTTCGCATAGAGTTAGGTCGGGGCCAGGCATAATTGCCCTTCGCGATCGCAGGACCTCCTTCGTGTTCGCAGAGGTCCGACCAGTTGTCTTTCGCGATCGCGATTAAGGAAATAGCTGGGCAGTTTCATTTAATACGGGAATTAGCCTCATTCCTCCATTTTCATCTTCCTCCTCAAGTCATTAGAGAGCTTTTCAAGGGAGCCTCCCCCCTAGAGTTTGAGGTAAGTGAATTCCTTACTTAACACTAGTTTTAAAAATAAATTCCTAGTTAATCTCTCTTTTAAAATATCAAATTCATGAAATTGGGGAACTTTAGGTCTTTTGAAGAACTTGTGAATTATCCGTTTAAGGCCATGAATTCAAGTATAAATCACACAATTACGATCTTTAGGCTTCGGGTGAGTGATTCCTTCGAGAATTTTTGGAATCCGAGCGTGTGAGCCCGGGGTTGGATTTTGGAAACTTCTCAAGAATGTTGAATTATGTAAAAATTTGAATAATTTACCTACTTTGAGCATGTATTGATGTCATTATACTATATTTTTCTAGTTGCGAGCCGTCGAGGGTAGCTTTCAGAGATTTGGGCACATCCTTGATCCGAGGGGCGATTTCGTCACGATGTGAGTCTCCTTTCCAACCTTGTAAGGGGAAAATGTCCCCATAGATTCCTTAATAGCTATGTATACATGTTTTGGGGGCCGCGTACGTATCAAGTGACGAGAGTCCGTACGTGGCGACTATATTGCTATGTCGGGTAGCTTTAGGACTCACGAGCGTGACACTATGTGCCTTATTTGTACCTTGTATGTGTTATGAGTTGTAATTACTGTCGAGGTGTTATGGTAACATGAAACATTATGATTTAGATCCCAGTTAGCTATCCGTGGTATTGACACAGTCCTGTTGAGTTCACTATTGAGTTGGTACACATATGTACTTATATATATACATACACACTTGTTATCGAGTCAGCACACGAGTCGCAGGTATAATGCACGTTCGTGGGTCAGCTTATTGTTATCGAGTGAGAACACGAGCCGCACGTATGATGCACTGTCGTGAGTCAGCTTATTATTATCGAGTCAGCACATGAGTCGCAGGTTTGATGCGCGATCGTGGGTCACCTTATCGTTATCGAGTCAGCACACGATTCGCAGGTACGATGCGCAATCGTGGGTTAGCTTATTATATCGAGTCAGCACGCGAGTCGCAGGTATGATTTGCGATCGTGGGTTAGCTTATGACCTCAGTCCCTATGACCACCCTTATGACTTTGACCGTTCGTCTTGTCCTGGTACGTGTATGATCACTTGAGTTCTGAGTCGCTTAAAACTGGACTGTCAGGTATTGGTTAAGAGAAGATTTTGGTATTTTGTTGTTCCTTTTTCCGTTATTATCTGGTTTTCGTCATTTTCTATGTACTTGTTGCTCACTGTTTCTCATGCCTATTTCTTTAGCCATATCTCGTCATATATTATATTGCTAGACCTTAGTGAGTACCTATTCGACCTCTCGTCACTACTTCTTCGAGTTTGGGCGGGATACTCACTGGGAACATATTTATTATGTACTCATGCTGCACTTCTTCTTCTTATGCACCTGACTGTACAGGTCAGGAGGCTAGTACATCTGATTATCAGGCCAGTGATAGATACTGACTTGAGTTGATTCGACTTCGCGGTGAGCTGCTCTTCCTGACGATCTCTGGCATCACCCCTGAGTTTCCTTTGTCACTTTCCCGTCTATTATCTAGAGTTTTGATGGAACCTCTTGGAGGATGAATTCTTGTTATGTTTTAATATAATTTAACATTTGAATTTATTTATTAGTTCAATTACATGCTTATTTCAGTTGATTGAATGGCCATCGATTGACTGTGCCTATTAAAATGTGTTTCATGAGAAAGGATACATATTTAGGTTTTTTTTAACAACGTCACTCCTTACGTATGTGAGAAATCAATACAGTGGGTTTAAAGGTAGGTTTAGAAATAACAAACCCTTGGCGTGGTCATATTGAGCAATTAGATAAAGTCTACTAGCGTAGTTCGAGAGAATATGTCTAGGAAAATATTGTAGTTGCTCGAGATAGAATTACGGCACCTAAAGTGCTCACGATCAATAGAGAATACATAGGCAAAATTATAGGGAACATAGCTGGAAGGATTCCGACAATTTGGGAAATCATAACTCTAGACCTCCTTAATTTAGTCTCCAACTCTTTGTCTCCTTAGTTGATAATTTTACCGCTGTGACGACCCCAAATCCTAAACCGGCCGTGATGGCGCCTATCGTGGAACTAGGCTAGCCAATAATCACAAGTTCACAATTTCTTTCAAAATCCCATTCCAAAATTCTAGCATTTCATAAATATACAGAGATTACTGAGTAAAGTAGATCAATATTATACAATACTGCCAACCCCAAAACCCGGAGCCAACGTGTCATGAGCATCTAGATGAATAAGTCAAAATATGCTATCATAATAAAAAACCTCCAAATGAAAGCTAGATACAACAGGGAGGGAAAAACAGAGATGTTGCGGACGCTGAACAGCTACCTCTATATCCCGCAACTCCGGCTCCGCACGGAATAACTGGCTAAAGCTCGATGTCTGCACCTGAATCTGCACACAGAGGTGCAGGGAGTAATGTGAGTACACCAACTCAGTAGTAATGAAAACAAATCAGGTCTGAGCAGCAAGAAACACAAGAAATCAATGTCATCAAATCACAAGAGGCACATCCTTACTTTGCAATAGTATAACATAGATATATGAAATCGTCATGCCTTAAAACCAACTTCAGAAAATCAACTTCAACCGAAAGGTTTAGTATAAAAATAAAACGAATCAAATAGAGGCCTCTTGGGCAAAACATATTTCATAAGCTCGGCGTGGAAGTAGTAAAGTCACAGGTAGCCCCTTGGGAAAAACATGAATCATAATCAGCCCCTCGGGCATGCCTCACAGTCACTCAGAATCAGTCCCTTAGCACCTCACAGTCACTCAGCACCTCACAGTCACTCATGCCTCCCAATCGCTTGTCACTCGGCACTCGGCACTCGGTAGGTACCTGCGCTCACTGTGGGTGTGTATAGACTCTGACTTCGGAGGGGCTCCTTCAGCCCAAGCGGTAATAAACAAGCCAAATCATGGCATTAAAAACTCTTAGGCTCTCGGCCTATCTCATGTCATAAATATCCTGACAACATTGGCACTCGTCCTCACTCAGTCAGACACTCTCAACATGCCACTCGGGCCATAAATAATACGGGGTTCTCGACCCAAATAGTATTTCATTTCAAGAAATCGGAATATCATCAAAGAGGAGTGTCAACAATTTCACAAGAAAGACTGCGTGTAAAATCATAGTTTCAAAGTAGTGAGAATATCAATAAAATAGCCCCCAAGGGGTTAAAACAGATCGGCATTAGGCCCCAAACATGGCTTACATCCCAAATATATCAAATCGTAGCAATTCTGTAAAACATATGCTTAAAAAGCAGTTTCGCAACTCAGCAGTTGCCTGAAAAGGAACATATTTCCAAACTTTCAGTTCGTGCACGCCCCACACTCACTATCCAGTGTGTGTGTCACTCCAAATCCGTGAAGGGATGTAAAGTCCTGGGTTTCATACCCTCAGGATAGGATTTATAACTATTACTTACCTCTACTGGGCGGCGACACTAGTCCGCAGTGCTCTTGACCCTCAAATTGGCACCTGATTGCTCTGAATCTAACCAAACCCAGTTTAACATCATCAATATATATCAAAGAAACTCAACCCAATCGAAAATTATCAAATTAAACAAGAATCTCGAAATTCGGCCAAACCCGAGCCTCGGACCTATGTCTCGGAATTCGATAATTTTTACATCACTAGAAACCTCGTCCTTCCATAATTCTACTCATACCAAAATAATCAAAATCGGATCACAATTGACTACCCAAAACCTCAAAAGAATTTCCAATTCTCCACCCCCTTCTTCCCAACCTTTTCCTACTCAAATCCTTAAATTTTCAAGCCTAATCCGGAAAAAATAGCATACGAACGATTTTAGTAACCAAAGAACTTACCTTTGCTGAAGAATATTGAGTTTCCCTCTCCAAATCGCCTTCAAAGAACTTCTCCCGCATGCAAAATGGTGAAAAATAAGAGAATTTTCGCGGAGGGCCTTTTATACTATTTCTTCCAGTCATTTCCGCTCATGCGGACATTTAGCCACACTTGCGGTCCCAGGTGCGCACCTGCAGAATCTCACTTAACGGACTAATTCTGCACCTGCGGCCACTCCTCCGCTCCTGCGGCTTCGCAGGTGCGGCCAAAACATCGCACCTGCAGAAAAATCCCCAGCCTAGCCTTTTCGCACCTGCGCTCCTCCCATCGCGCCTGCGACATCGCACTTGCGGCTTCCCGACCACAGGTACGGTCAACACCCGAACTGTCACACCAGCAGCTATTGCTGCAAATTCCCAAGTTTCAAAACCCCACCAACCATCCGAATTCAATCCCGAACCCCTCGGGGCCCCAACCAAACCTACCAACACAACCCATAGCATTAGTCCAACTTAGTCGAGACTTCGAAACACAAAAAAAAAAACAACAAGAAAACACCAAAATTACATCAAATTCAAGCCTATGAACTTTGAAACTTCCAAATTTCGTCAACTATGCCGAAACCAACCAAAACACCTCCGATTGACCTGAAAATTTGCAGACACATCCAAAATGACATTTCGAACCTGCTCCAACTTCCGGAATTCCATTCCGACCTCGATAGCCTATTTTCCACTACCGACCGGAAATCGCCAAAAACTAACTTTCGCCAATTCAAGTCTAATTCTACACCGGACATTACAAAAATATTCTGAACACACACCTAAGTCCCAAATCACCTAACGAAGCTATCCGAGACATAAAATCCGTATTCCGAGGTCATTTATTAATAAGTCAACTCTCAGTTGACTTTCTCAACTATTAGGCTACTTTAAAAGGCTAAATGCCTAAATTCTCACCATAACCACTCCGGACCCCAACCAACTGATCCAACACATCAAATACAAGATAGCGATATATAACAAATGCAGAAGTAGGGGAAATGGGGTAATTCTCACGGAACAACCAGCCGGGTCGTTACATCCTCCTCCTCTTAAACAAACGTTCGTCCTCGAACGGGTCTAGAAACATACCTGGAGCCTCGAATAAGTGAGGATATCTATCCCGCATCTCCCGCTCGGTCTCCCGGGTGGCATCATCCACTGGCTGCCCTCTCCACTGAACCTTCACTGAAACTATATCGTTGGATGTCATCTTCCTGACCTGACGACCCAAAATAGCCACTGGCTCTACCTCATATGACATNCCCCCCCCCAATCCTCTGAAGCACCTCAAATGGCCCAATGAGCCTGGGACTCAACTTCCCGAATCTCATAACACCCTTCATGGGTGACACCTTCAAAAACACCTTATCCCCAACCATGAAGGATACATCTCAGACCTTCTGGTCCACATAACTCTTCTGCCTAGACTGCGCCATGCGAAGCCGCTCCTGAATCAACTTTGCCTTACACAAAGCATCCTGAACCAAGTCTGTGTCCGATAGCCTAGCCTCGCCCGGCTCAAACCAACCAACCGGAGATCTGCACCTCCTACCATATAAAGCCTCATACAGAGCCATTTGGGTACTCGACTGATAGCTATTATTATATGCAAACTCCGCTAGTAGCAGAAACTGATCCCATGAACCACCAAAGTCAATCACACAAGCACGCAACATATCCTCCAAAATCTGAATGGTACGCTCTGACTGCCCGTCGGTCTGAGGTGGAACGCTCTGCTCAACTCAACCTGAGTACCCAACTCTCTCTGCACGGCTCTCCAAAACTGAGATGTGAACTGAGTGCCTCTGTCGGAAATGATAGAAAATGGAACCCCATGCAATCGGACAATCTCCCTGATATAAATCTCAGCTAACCTCTCTGAAGATTAAGTAGTACCAACAGGAATGAACTGCGCGGACTTGGTCAGCCGATCCACAATAACCCATATAGCATCAAACCTCCTTGAAGTTCGTGGGAGTCCATTTACGAACTCCATGGTGATCCGCTCCCATTTCCACTCTGGAATATCAAATCTCTGAAGCAATCCACCTGGTCTCTCGTGCTCATACTTGACCTGCTGAAAGTTGAGACACCGAGCCACAAACTCCACAATATCCTTCTTCCTCCTCCTCCACCAATAATGCTGCCTCAAATCCTGATACATTTTCGCGGCACCCGGATGGTGGAATACCATGAACTATGAGTCTGCTAGAATCAAATCTCGAAGCCCATCTACATTGGGCACGCAAATCCGGCCCTGTATCCTCATGACCCCATCATCACCAATAACCACATCCCTGGCATCACCGCAACGGACCCTGTCCTGAAGAACAAGAAAATATGGATCATCATAGTGGCGTGCTCTAATCTGATCGTAAATAGAAGACCTGGAGGCTACACAAGACAACACCCGCGGGGGCTCTGATAGATCCAATCTCACCAACTGACCTGCTAAGGCCTAAACATCAAGGGCTGATGGTCGCTCTACTACTGGAAGGTAGGCTAGACTCCCCAAACTCTTTGCTCTACGACTCAAGGCATCAACCACTACATTGGCCTTCCCCGGGTGATATAAGATAGTGAGGTCATAATCCTTGAAGAGCTCTAACTATCTCCTCTAATGCAAATTCAAGTCCTTCTGCCTCAGCAGATACTGCAAACTGCGATGATCAGTGAAAATCTCACACTGCACTCCATACAAATAATGTCGCCAAATCTTCAAGGCATGAACAATGGCAGCTAACTCAAGATCATGCATTGGATAATTCTTCTCGTGCACCTTCAACTGTCTGGACGCGTAGGAAATCACCCTACCGTCCTGCATCAATACCGCTCCCAAGCCAACTCGAGAAGCATCACAATAAACTGTGTAAGAATCCAAACCAGCAGGAAAAACTTGTACTGGAGCTGTAGTCAATGCTGACTTGAGCTTCTGAAAGCTCTCCTCACACTTATCAGACCATCTGAATAGAGCACCCTTCTGGGTCAATCTCGTCAAAGGCGAAGCAATTGAAGCTAATCCCTCCACAAAGCGACAGTAATAACCTACCAAACCAAGGAAACTCCTAATCTCTGTAGCTGAGGACGGTCTGGGCCAACTCTGCACTGCGTCAATCTTCTTTGGATCAACCTGAATCCCCTCACTGGACACCACGTGCCCCAAGAAAGCTACCGAACCAAGCCAAAACTCACACTTGGAGAATTTCGTATAAAACTTCTCCTCCCTCAACCTCTGCAACACAACTCTCAAATGCTGAGCATGCTCTTCCTGGCTACGAAAATAAACCAGGATGTCATCAATGAACATAATGACGAAGGAATCAAAATAAGGCTGAAACACGTTGTTCATCAATTGCATGAACGCAGCTGGGGCATTGGTCAGCCCAAATGACATAACCAAGAACTCGTAATGACCATATCTGGTCTTGAAAGCGGTCTTCGGAATATTATAATCCTGAATCCTCAACTGATGATACCTAGATCTCAAATCAATCTTGGAAAACATTCTGGCTCCCTGAAGCTGGTCAAACAAATCATCAATGCAGGGCAAGGAATACCGGTTCTTCACTGTAAGCCTATTCAACTGCCGATAGTCAATACACATACGCATGGAGCCATCCTTCTTCTTTACGAACAACACTGGTGCACCCCAAGGTGACACACTAGGCCGAATGAACCCCTTATCCAGGAGTTCCTGAAGCTGCTCCTTCAATTCTTTTAGCTCCGCCTGTGCCATACGATAAGGTGGAATAGAAATAGGCTGAGTGACTGACACCAAGTCAATACCAAAATCAATATCCTTGTCAGGTGGCACGCCTGGCAAGTCTACAGGTAACACATCCGGAAAGTCACGGACCACAGGAACCGAATCAATGGCGGGAGTCTCACCACCGACATCCCTCACAAAGGCCAAATAAGATAAACACCCTTTTCTCAACGATGCACTGAGCCTTCAGGTAAGAAATCACCCTGCTAGGCATATACTCGGAAGAACCTCTACACTCAACCCTCGGACACCCCGGCATAGCTACAATCACGGTCTTAGAATGACAATCAAGAAGAGCATGGCACAGAGATAACCAATCCATGCCCAATATCACATCAAAATCGACCATGCTGAGTAACAGTAGGTCCACTCGGGTCTCCAGACACCTAATAGATATCACGCATGACTGATACACACAGTCCATAACAACAATATCACCCACCGGAGTTGACACATGAACAGAGGTGACTAGAGACTCACAGGGCATATCCAGAAAACCGGCAAAATATGAAGAAACATAGGAATATGTGGAACTAGGGTCAAACAAAGCCAAGGCGTCACGACAAAAAACTGAAACGATACATGTGATCACGGCATCTGAGGCCATAGCATCCGGCTTGGCTGGAAATGCATACATGCGAACCTGACCTCCCCCTACTCAACCTCCCCCGCTAGGGCGGCCTCTGGCTGACTGACCAACACCCCTGGCTACCTGGGCGGTTGGTGAAGTGACTGGAGTCGAAGTTGAGGGCTGGCCCTTCTGCTGAGAAGATCCACCGGAACGGCGGGGACACTGCCTCCACACGTGCCCGAACTCTCCACACTCAAAGCAACTCCCTGGAGCTAGAGGCGGGGACTGATAGAAACCCTTAGCACCTGTACGGCCACTGGAAGACTCATTCATAAAAGAACCCTGAACTAGGGGTGCTCGAGCTGCACTCTGAGCTAGGAGGGCACCAAATGAAGTGCGGTCTGTCTGAGAACCACGGGGACCCTGCCCCGAGGAGGCACCACTATATTCTTGACGGCCTAATCGAGGAGGCCTGAATGAACGGCCCCTACCCTACTGAAACTGTTCCCTGAAGGGAGAACCACTGGAACTGCCTGAACCACGAGGTCTCTTGGCCTCCCTCTCCTCCCGCTCCTACCGGCGAATGGACTCAATATCTCGAGCTATGTCAACAACCTGCTCCAATGAACCACCCGATACTCTCTCCCGAGTCATAAGCAACTGAAGCTGATAAGAAAGACAATCTACAAACTTCCTCACACTCTTCCTATCAGTAGGGACAATCTCAAAAGCATACCTAGCCAACTCGGAGAACCTCGTCTCGTACTGAGTAACTGATAACTATCCCTAGCGCAGCTGCTCAAACTGCCTGTGTTGCTCCTCTCTGTGGGACTGAGGAACATTCTCCAAAAAGATCGTGGAGAACTGCCGCCAGGTAAGAGGTGCTGAACCAACCGGTGTACACCTCTCAAGCGACTCCCACCATGTAAAGGCAATACCCGCAAACTGAAATGTAGCAAATGAGACCCTACTGGTCTCCAAAGTACCTGCGGTACGCAGTATCCTCTAGCACATATCTAGAAATCTCTAGGCGTCCTCGCCCTCTATACCGCTGAAAGTCGGAGGCTGAAGTCTGTTGAATCTCTCCAACCTGCGCTACTCGTCCTCAGGCATAGCAGGGACCACATAATCCTTGACCGGAGCAACTGGCTGAGCTGGGGATGCCCCCGATGCCTGAATACCATGTGCAGCCTGCTCAGGTGCCCGGGCAGCTAGAGTCTGATTGCCTTCCTAGCCTAAGTTGTAGTGGCAGTAGAAGACATGGCGACTGCCTGAGCCAAACTGGTGCATACTGTCAATATCTGAGACAGGGCCTCCTGAAGACCCGGAATAACCATAGGCACTGCTGGTGCCTGAGCCTGTCCCGTTGGGACACCATCGGCGGGAACCTGATCATAATCGATAGGGGGATCCTGAGGTACTGCCCCGGCTGCTGCGCGGGCTGGCCCCCTGCCTCTACCATGGCCTCGATCGCGGCCTCGACCTCTCGCTGGTCTAGGCGGTGACTGGTCACTCTGATCGGTATGGCATGTCCTCACCATCTGTGAGAGAATGAAACAACGTAAGTTCAGATTTCAAGAATCAATAGATCAGCACGAAAGAGTTCAAGAAAGATAGAAATGTTTCCTAGAAGTTCGGCAGCCTCTCGAAGATAAGTACAGACGTCTTTGTACCGATCCACAAGACTCTACTAAACCTACTCATGACTGTTGAGTCCTATGTAACCTAGGGCTCCAATACCAAACTTTCATGACCCCAAATCCTAAACTGGTCGTGATGGCGCCTATCGTGGAACTAGGCTAGCCAATAATCACATGTTCACAATTTCTTTCAAAATTCCATTCCAAAATTCGAGCATTACATAAATATAAAGAGATTACTGAGTAAAGTAGGTCAATATCATACAATACTGCAAACCCCAAAACCGGAGCCAACGTGTCATGAGCATCTAGAAGAATAAGTCAAAATATACTATCATAATAAAAAACCTCCAAATGAAAGCTAGATACAACAGGGAGGGAAAAACAGAGATGCTTCGGACGCTGAACAGCTACCTCTATATGCCGCAAATCCGGCTCCGCACGGAATAATTGGCTAAAGCTCGATGTCTGCACCTGATTCTGCACACAGAGGTGTAGGGAGTAATGTGAGTACACCAACTCAGTAGTAATAAAAATAAATCAGGTCTGAGCAGCAAGAAACACATAAAATCAATGTCATTAAATCGCAAGAGGTATAGCCTTACTTTCCAATAGTATAACATAGATATACCTTAAAACCAAATTCAGAAAAACCTTTAAAATGTATATTTTTCATCAACTTCAACCGAAAGGTTTAGTATAAAAATGAAATGAATCATATAAAGGCCCCTCGGGAAAAACATATTTCATAAGCTCAGCGTGGAATTAGTAAAGTCATAAGCAGCCCCTTGGGCAAAACATGAATCATAATCAGCCCCTCGGGCATGCCTCACAGTCACTTAGAATCGGTCCCTCAGCACCTCACAGTCACTCATGCCTCCCAACCGCTGGTCACTCGACACTCGGCACTCGGTAGGTACCTGCGCTCACTGGGGGTGTGTACAGACTCCGACTTCGGAGGGGCTCCTTCAGCCCAAGCGCTAATAAGCAAGCCAAATCATGGCATCAATCACTCTCAGTCTCTCGGCCTGTCTCATATCATAAATATCCTCACAACATTGGCCCTCGGCCTCACTCAGTCAGACACTCTCAACCTTCCACTCGGGCCATAAATAATACGGGGTTCTCGACCCAAATAGTATTTCATTTCAAGAAATCGTAATATCATCAAATAGAAGTGTCAACAATTACACAAGAAAGACTGCGTGTAAAATCATAGTTTCAAAGTAGTGAGAATATCAGTAAAATAGCCCCCAAGGGGTTAAAACAGATCGGCACTAGGCCCCAAACATGGCTTACAGCCCAAATATATCAAATCGTAGTAATTCTGTAAAACATATGCTTAAAAAGCAGTTTCGCAACTCAGCAGTTCTCTGAAAATGAACATATTTCCAAACTTTTAGTTCATGCACGCCCCACACTCATTATCTAGTGTGTGCGTCACTCCAAGTCCGTGAAGGGATGTAAAGTCCGGGGTTTCATACCCTCAGGACAGGATTTATAACCATTACTTACCTCTACCAGGCCACGACACTAGTCTGCAAGGCTCTTTCCCCTCAAATTGGCTCCCGATTGCTCTGAATCTAGCCAAAACCAGTTTAACATCATCAATATATATCAAAGGAACTCAACCCAATCGAAAATTATCAAATTAAACAAGAATCTCAAAATTCGGCCAAACCCGAGCCCCGGCCCACGTCTCGGAATTCGATAATTTTTACATCACTAGAAATCTCGTCCTCCCAATATTCTACTCATACCAAAATCATCAAAATCGGATCACAATTGACTATCCAAAACCTCAAAAGAATTTCCAATTCTCCACCCCCTTCTTCCCAACCTTTTCCTACCCAAATCCTTAAATTTTCAAGCCTAATCCGAACAAAATAGCATAGGAACGATGTTAGTAACCAAATAACTTATCTTTGCTGAAGAATCTTGAGTTTCCCTCTCCAAATCGCCTTCAAAGGACTCCTCCCGTATGCAAAATGGTGAAAAATAAGAGAATTTTCGTGGAGGGCCTTTATTTACTAATTCTGCCAGTTATTTCCGCTCCTGCGGACCTTTAGCCGCACCTGCGGTCCCAGGTGCGCACCTGCGGAATCTCACTTAACGGACCAATTCCGCACATGCGGCCACTCCTCCGCTACTGCGGCTTCGCAGGTGCGGCCAAAATATCGCACCTGCGGAAAAATCTCCAGCCTAACCTTTTCGCACCAGCGCTTTCCCATCGCACATGCGGCTTCCCGACCACAGGTGCGGTCAACACCAGAACTTTCACACCAGCAGCTATTGCTGCAAATTCCCAAGTTTCAAAACCCCGCCAACTATCCGAAATAAATCCCGAGCCCCTCGGTGCCCCAACCAAACCTACCAACACACCCCATAGCATTATTCGAACTTCGTCGAGCCTTCGAAACACCAAAAACAACACGAAAAACACCAAAATTACATCAAATTCAAGCCTATGAACTTTGAAACATCCAAATTTCGCACACTATGCCGAAACCAACCAAAACACCTCCGATTGACTTGAAATTTTGCAGAGACATCTAAAATGACATTTCGAACCTTATCCAACTTCCGGAATTCCATTCACACCTCGATAGCCTATTTTCCACTGCCGACCGGAAATCGCCAAAAACTAACTTTCGCCAATTCAAGCCTAATTTTACACCGGACATCACAAAAATATTCTGAACACACTCCTAAGTCCCAAATCACCTAACGAAGCTATCTGACACATAAAAGCCGTATTCCGAGGTCATTTTTCAATAAGTCAACTCTCAGTTGACTTTCTCAACTATTAGGCTACTTTAAAAGGCTAAATGCCTAAATTCTCACCATAACCACTCCGGACCCAAACCAACTGATCCAACACATCAAAAATAGGATAGTGATATATAACAAATGCAGAAGTAGGGGAAACGAGGTAATTCTCATGGAACGACCGGCGGGGTCGTTACAACCACTTTCTAGTATTTGTTGGTTAATTAGTTAGAAATATAAATCTCAATCTTTATAATTTAGAAAATTGTTCAAACTTGTCTTCTTAGTGATATTAAACAGCTGTAGCTAAGCCTTACTTCTTGTGGGATTTGACTCCGGACTTTTAGACAAGATTATATTTGCAGCGACCGTTTATCCTTTATAGGACTAAAGTTAGGCGTGATCATGACACAAGCCATGAAAACGGGATATAGGGGTCAATAAAATGTTATCTAATCAACAAGACATGTAAGCATTTTCAAACCATATGGAAGGTACTACACATGCTAGAGACTAAATATGATACTATCAAAAAAGTCAAAAAGGCACCTAGATATTTCATCTTCCTTCTTTTATTCCCTAAATTCTATCCTACTCTAAAAATAAAAAAATATGACCCGGTTCAAACTACATCCCATTGAAAAGAACGGAGGCACAAAGAAAAATCACGGGAGAATATTACTACCTACAAAAAAAAAGAAATATTTTTGGAATTTTCAAATAAAAAATTTGTGTTTTTGGTTATACTTTTATCCCTCAAGAAAATTGTCTAGGACATTTATTGTCGGGAAAAGTCCAATCCTTTTTTTCTTTTTTCTAAAAAAAAGCATTATCCAATTAAACTAACACCTCTAAAATAGTGTAGAAAGCCACCCAGACAATCTCCTCATCCCAAACTTAAAATGATGCATTGCCCGAAATGCACACCGTAAATAATAAGAGGGTAGAAGAAACTCCCTTCTAGGCCAAAGGCCGAAGCACTAGCAACTCATAGGGTACTCGGACCTCTCCTGGACCTAGTCCTTTGTGCGGGTACATCACACTTAATTCAAACCATCTGGTTTGTTGTTGCATTCTTCCAATAGCTTTACTTTCTATGCTCCTAGAAAATCAACAATCTACACTACAAAAATAATACAATTAATAACAAATAAAAAAAAACAGTAAAGCTGGGTTGCCTCCCAACAAGCGCTTGATATAATGTCGCAGCATGACGTTAATCACTTTCTGCCTCCACTTCGAATTTATGAATTAGACCCCAAGTTTTGCTTCAAGCTTATGATTATGCTCCTGTGATGGTGGAACGATCTTACTGGCCCAAAGAGACAATGTAGTATTCTTCACTTCTTGGCCTTTAGATGAGGTGTGTAATTCTGACTTTCTGGAAAGAAGAATTCCAAAATGTCGGCATCTTGTTCCTCATTCCTTGACTCCTCAAGTGACTCAGATGACTCTATTTCTATATCATCATCCAAACACAATGTGGAAAAATGCTTGGAGTGTGGACCAATGCGCTCATCTACACGAACATTGGGACTGTCTACATCCTCAACACCAATGAAAATAGAGTCAACTAAATATGTATCATCAATATCCTTCGTTGACTCTAGTATCTCTTCTACAACATCAACATCTTCAACATCTAGTGGATAGATTCTTGGTGTTATACTCTTACCTCCTCCATTAGAACCTCAACTTCGTTATCTAATGCATGCTCCTCTTGGCTACTATCCACAATATTGGCTTGTTGAGCATTAAATTCTTCAATTAGTTGACTCACTTGTGCCTCTAGGTTGTGAATAGCAGCATCTTGCATTTGTATGTGCATGTGTTTCTCATCGAATATCTTTGGTCTCTTTTAGGTCATCATCTATGGGTTCTTTGTTCTTATTAACTTCACAAGAAAACGACGAACCATCAAAGTAAGGGATTGAGGGAGGATAAGACATATAAGCACAACCATGAAAGTGACCATCTTGACCACCACATATATCACACACATTCCACACATAAGATTGAGTTGGTGCACATAACTCGCTCTCGAAAATATTTTGATAGTTTCGCAATGGGTGATCTCCTACACAATATGCATAAGGAGGATCAAAAGTAGAATTACCAACATCAAAACTCTCATAATTCCAAGATGCCATGTCTCTCAATTCAAAACTAAAAATTTCAAAAATAATCAAATACAAGAAAACAAAAATAAAAGTTTAAATTTGAAACCTAGAAATATGTACACCTACGGTTACATCGTTAGTTCCCAGGCAATGGTGACAAAATTTTATCATGCCCAATTTTAGTCCAAAAAAGGATAAGCGGTCGCTGCAAATATAATCTGATCTAAAAGCCCGGAGTTGAATCCCACATAGAACTAAGTTGTAGCTACAACTGTTTACTATCACTAAGAAGACAAGCTCGAATAATTCCTAAGTTATAAATATTAAGATTCTTGTATCAAATTAACTAACAAATTAAATTAGTAAATTAAAAGCTAGGGATACTAAGGGTTGGAGACATGATTAAGAAGGTCTAGAGTTATGATTTTCTCAATTGTAGTAATCATTCCCGCTACGTCTTCTATAATTTTCCCTAAGTATTCTCTGCCGATCATGAGTACTTCGGGTGTCGTAATTCACTTCCGAGCAACTACCACAATTTACTAGACATATTCTTCCGAACTACGCTAGCTGTCACTAGTTCACCATTCACTAATATCGCACCAAGGTTTCGTTATTCCTAATCCCACCTTTAAACCCTCTGTATTGATTCCTCACATACGTTAGGAGTGATGTTGTCTAACAACTACCTAAATATGTATCCTTTTCCAAGAAATACACACTAAATAGGCATAGTCAATTGATGTCCATTCAATCAACAACAATAGACACATAGTTGAGCAAGTAGAGAAATTCACTGACTCAATTATATAAAAACATAACAAGATTTTATCCTACAGAAGTTTCTATCAAAAGTCTAGATAAAAAATTAGCTATTAATAATAGTGTGCAAAACGACATTACTAGAATTCATAACCAATAATGGAAATAGGAAGAACAAATTGAAAAAGTCGTTGAAGAATTCTCCATCTTGCTCCTAGTGTGTTCTTGCCTCCTTAGGTCAAATCCCCTTTCAAAAAAGTCCACTTAGGTCGAATATGCTCTAAAACGGTTCTTTTCTCTTAGACATGTTTAGGGAGTATTTATAGGCTAGGGTTAACGTACTTGAGTCCAAATCCAGGTTGGAGACTTTTAAACTACGACTTTTAATTACTGGGCTATAGACCTTGCCAAGCCAGGCTTATAGCGTGGTCAACCTGGGTATTGACCTCGTGATGCCTAGTCTGTAGCGCGGTCAAGCTTTCTATAGACCTCGCGAAACCTGGTATGTAGCGCGGTCAAGCTGTCTATAGACCTCGCGAAGCCTGGTCTGTAGCACGGTTTAGGTACTTGGCATTTTTTTGCTCTTTTCTTTCACTTTCGTCTTCTTTTTGTGCAACCTTCACTCGTCTTTGTCTTTCGATGTTCCTACATATAAAACAACATAATTTACCTCAAACGTCGCACAAATAACCACTAAACTAACAACATGTAAGGCAAGTAATGTTCTAAAACTATAGCATTTTGGCCTAACATCACTCAAGTTTGGGAGACTAGAGATTCTCCCATAAGTGATCTTATTCATGAAGTCATGGATAATATGGATAACCATATTATCCTCCGGTTAACCCGTTTTTTATCCGTATTTAATATGAGTTAGGTTGAATAGTTTATCCATTTCTGCATTATTCATTTTCGACACGTCCCATATCCAACTCGACCTGCCCGTTTGTCACCCCACCTTAAAAGTATGGGTGGGCTAGTTTGAAGTTGTGGAACAATGCTGCAATTGCTAAAACTCATCGGGATTTGGTTCATAAGAAATTGACAAATTATGGGTCAAATGGTTTCACAATTACTATATAAACGGCCAACGGTAGAAATTATCACATCCCAAAAGAGGCTCGTTGGATGGTGAGAAAAGAACTGATATTCCTTATTCAATTTCTAATATAAAAGGATACTCATTTAAAACTTATTTGTATATAATTGGTAAATTGTATATTACCATGTAATAAAATTGAAACTTGAGCAGGGAGGGTAACAAGGTTTCAAATATGTATAAGAAAGTAAAAATTCCAAGATCAAAATTAGAGATTTTTTTGTTCCTATACGATATTTGAAACTTATTTACCAGAATTGTTCTAATTTTGTATATTATTCGCCCTAAACATTCTACCTTAAAAGGCTTCAAATTCATTATTAGTGCATTCTGTCAAGGAATTTAGTTATACATTTTTTTTTTCTCTCCTCTTTCCCCTCTTCTCTCCGTATCGAACTTAACGATATTAAGGTAGCTCAAAAGACTATATATTCAATATCAAACAGAACCATTTATTCCTAAAAGCAATTGCCAGTCATCTTTACGAAAAAACGAAGAAAAAAATAGGTGGAATTATGTATCAATGTTTTGTCACCATGACAACGTAGCTTATTCTTGAAAGTGAAAGCTGGAGCCAAAGAAATAAATAGAATAAATATTAATATTAATAAAAAAAGAAAGACAAAATTAAGTGGACTTTTCCAACCTACTACAATGAAGTCCAAACATTTTCATTTCTCCACACACAAACAAAAAAAAAAAGTGAGGCCCTAAATGATTCACGTATCTTTTGAGATAATCTAATTTGTATATTATTTTTTGGAAGAATTTTTAATTTTTAATTGGTATTATTTCCACAAAAATTGTGAGCACAAAAATACCAGTATTTGGCTAAAAGTTCAGCCTATTGGTCTCTAATTAGGCCACACAAACTAGAATCAAATTAAATATAAGATGTTCAATGATTATGCATTGCTTGCAATCGGCATTATTTTTTGTGTAATACATTTTCATCTTTCTTTGATCCATCAGGTTTCAGTATTATTCGTCAGCGCAATCAAAAAGAAAATTTCTATTGAATTTAAACTTCATTGCATATTTATATTCAAACTAAACACATAAAATTTCTATCTTTAATTACAATACATGGTACATCAATATACAAATTAAAAATAAATTTAGTACAAATTTAATGCAAACTTGAATATCTACAACAACATACATAGTAAAAATAAATTTCATACAACTAATTATATATTATACAACTTATTTGTAACTTATCTACAACTTTTATACGTTATTTTTACACAGTTAAATACAACTACAATATCATACAACTCAAATATAATTTTTATACAACTTTTATACAATGTCTTTTGTATATATTTTTTATCTAATTTATATATATTTTATTTGTGGTGTGTGCTTCTTCCTCTCTAAAATTACAATCAAAACTTACTCTCTTAATACAATCTTGATACATATCAACAACTTTATGTAAAAAGATAAAATTGATAACTTATACAAATTTTATATAATGATTCATACATTATATAACTATTTTTTAACTTTCATACAATATTCAAATAAAAAATATATATAACAACAACAGAATACAATTTACATACAATTATAAAACAAATTTACTACAATTTCGTACTGTAACGACTCCGCCGGTCGTTTCATGAGATTAGCCCTGTTTCCCTCATTTCTGCTTTATCATATATTTCTTAGCCTGTTTATGTTGTGTTGGGTCGGATGGTTTGGGTTCGGAATGGTCGTGGTGAGAACAGAGGCACTTAGTCTCTTAAATTAGCTTAATAGTTAAAAAATTTAACTGGGAGTTGACTTATTGGTAAACGACCTCAGAATGCGGATTTTATGGTTCGGATAGCTTTGTTAGGTGATTTGGAACTTAGGAGTGTGTTCGGAATGAAGTTTTGATGTCCGGTGTAAAATTAGGCTTGAATTGGCGAAAGTTAATTTTTTGGCGATTTACTGGTCGGCACTGGAAAATAGACTATCGGAGTCGGAATGGAATTCTGAGAGTCGGAACAGGTTCGTAATGTCATTTTGGATATGCGTGCAAATATTCAAGTCAATATGATGTGTTTTGGTTGGTTTCGACATCATTGGCGAAATTTAGAAGTTTCAAAGTTCATAGGTTTGAATTTGATGTAATTTTGGTGTTTTTGTTTTTGCTTTTTGGTGTTTCGAAGGCTCGATTAAGTTTGAATGATGCTATGGGGTGTGTTGGTATGTTTGATTAGGGCCCCGAGGGGCTCGGGATTGATTTCGGATGGTTGGCGGAGGTTTGAACTTAAAAAATTTGCAGCAAATAGCTGCATGTGTTAAGCTACTGGCATGGTCGCACCTGCGGATGGGCAGCCGCAGGTGCGAAGGACCCTGCGTAGGTACGAAGATCGGTCAGACAGAAGGAATCCGCAGGTGCGAAGAATTGGACGCACCGGCGAAGCCGCAGGTGCAGAATAGGGATCGCAGGTGCGAGAATTGGACTGTTAGTGGGATTTCACAGGTGCGCACCTGGGACCGCAGGTGCAGGTCCGCAGGTGTGAGGAAAAGTCCGCGGGTGCGGATTAACTAGGCAGAACAATATAAAATGGTGCCTCCATTGTTGCATGCAGATTGAGCTGATTTGAGAGCAAATTGAAGAAAGAATTTGAGGGTCTTCAGTGGAGGTAAGTTCCCAGATTATAAAAGTCGTTTCTATGCTATTTTGTTCAGATTAGGCTTGTAATTGGAAGAATTAAAGTAGAAAAAGTTTGGAAAAATGAGAGGAAGTTTGGAAAATTCTTTTGGCGATTTGGGTAGGTAAGTGTGGTCCGATTGTGGTGTTCTTGGTATGTGTAGAATCATGGGAGGATGAGGTTTCTAGTGATGTGAAATTTTATCGAATTCCGAGACGTGGGCCTGGGGCTTGTGTTTGGCCAAATTTCGAGAATTTTGTATAAATTGATAGTTTTCGATAGGGTTTTGTTCCTTTCGCGTGTATTGATGATGTTAATCTGGTATTGGTTAGATTCAGAGAAATCGGGAGCTAATTTGAGGGGCAAGAGAATCGTGGATTACTATTGTGGCCTGTAGAGGTAAGTAATGGTTATAAATCTTGACCTGAGGGTATGAAACCCCGGACTTCATATTTCTCACTGTTTTTAGCATGGCGCACATGTCGGATGACGAGTATGTGGCGCGCACTGATTTTTGTATTGTACTTGGTCCTCTCCACGACAACTATTGAGTTGTGTATTTTACTATAATCATATGTTAAATTGTGTTCTAAAGACTATTGCTATATTTGAGCTATAAGCCATGTTTCGAGCCTCGTGCCAACTTGTTTAGACCCCTTGGGGGCTTCTTACTGCTATTTTCTCACTGTTGATTTATTATTTACACTCAGTTATATTGCGCTTAACTGTTTTCGAAACTCAGCCTAATTTACACTATTTTGAGATTTAAAAATGATGTTTTAGGTCGCGTACCCCGTTTTAATGATACGCCCGAGGGGCCTTTGAGAGGTTCTGACTGAGTGAGGCCGAGGGCTTGATTATGAGGATATGATACGCCACGATGTGGCTTGATATTAGCGCTTGGGCTGAAGGAGCCCCTCCGGAGTCTCTACACACCCCCAGTGTGCGCATGTACCTATGAGTGCGAGTGCTGAGTGCTGAGTGCTGAGTGCTGAGTGCCGAGTGCCGAGTGATGAGTGATTCGGAGGCATGAGTGATAGTGAGGTTACCCGAGGGGCTGATACTGAGTGGCTGTGAGGTGCTGAGTGATGTTCTGCCCGAGGGGCGATTTATGATTCATGTTTTTGCCCAAGGGGTTACTTATGATTTATTGCATTTTACACTAGATCCTCCAGTTATTTTTATTTATGAAATTATTGGAAAACACATTTTTCAAAAGATTTTTTTGAAGTTGGTTTTAAGGCATGATGATTTCATATATGTTGGAAAGAAAGGTTGTGCATATTGTGAACTGGTGATATCAATTTTTATGTATTTCTTTCCGCTTAGACTTGATTTATTTTCATTAATACTGAGTTGGCGTACTCACATTATTCCATGCACCCTGTGTGTAGATACAGGTGCTGATACTGAGCGTTAGCTATCTATTCCGTGCGGAGCCGGAGTTCGGGATATAGAGGTAGCTGTTCAGCGTCCACAGCATCTCTGTTTTCCCTTCTTTTGTTGTATCAAGCTATTCGTTCGGAGGTTTTGTATTATAATAGTAGGGACTATTTAAATATTAGGGACGATTTAGACTATTTAAATATTTATTTTTCCTAATGAATTCATAAATTATGTACACTTTATGAAATGTTGAAAATGGTTGGGATTTTAGAAAGAAACTGTAATTATGTGATTATCGGCTACTCTAGTTCCACGATAGACGCCATGACAGCCATTTAGGATTTGGGGTCGTGACAAGTTGGTATCAGAGCCTAGGTTACATAGGACTCAACGTTCATGAGCAGGTTTAGTAGAGTCTTGCGGATCGGTACGGAGACCTTTGTACTTATCTTTGAGAGGCTGAAGAACCCTTAGGAACAATCTCATTTTCTTGAATTATGTCGTGTCATTTTGTTGATTCTGGAAATCTAAACTTCTGTTGTTTTCTTCTCTCATAGATGGTGAGGAATCGCGCTAGCGATCAGGATGATCAGCCACCAGCTAGACCAGCGAGAGGTCGAGGCCAAAGTCGAGGTCGTGGTAGAGGTAGGGGCCAGCCCATGCAGCAGCCAGGGCAGTGCCAGTTGATCCCCCTACTGTTCAGGGTCCGATTCCCGCCACACATACTCCAGCGAGACAGGCTCAGGCACCGGCAGTGCCTATTATTATTCCAGGTCTTCAGAAGACCTTGGCTCAGATCTTGACTGTGTGTACCACCCTTGCTCAGGCAGTTGCTGCCACTTCTCAGGCTGGGAGAGGCAGTCAGACTCCAGTTGCCCGGACACCTGAGCAGGGTACTCAGGGCCATCAGACACTGAGGGTGGTTCCAGCCCAGCCGGTTGCTCCAGTTCGGGACTTCGTGGTTCTGTATATGCCAGAGGACGAGCAGTGTAGACTGGAGAGATTTAGCAGATTACAGCCTCCGACATTCAATGGTGCTGAGGGCGTGGAGGCCTAGGGTTTTCTGGATAAGTGTCATAGGTTGCTGCGTACTGCGGGGATTTTTGAGACCAGTGGGGTCTCATTTGCTACATTTCAGTTTTGTGGTACTCCTTTCACTTGGTGGGAGTCTTTTGAGAGGAGTAGGCCTATTGGTTCAACACCCCTCACCTGGCAGCAGTTCTCCGCTATCTTTTTGGAGAAGTATGTACCCCAGTTACATAGGGAGGAGCAGCGCAGAGTGTTTGAGCAGCTGCGTTAGGGGGAGCTATCAGTGATGTAGTATGATATGCGGTTTTCATATTTGGCTCGTCATGCTACCAAGTTGGTCCCTACTGATAGGGAGAGGGTTAGGAGGTTTGTGGATGGCCTCAGTTATCAGCTCCGCCTATTTATGACCCGGGAGAGAGTATCAGATGCTACATTCGAGCAGGTCGTTGACATTGCTCGAAACATTGAGTCGGTTAACCGCCAGGAGCGAGATGAGAGGGAGGCCAAGAGGCCTCGTGGATCAGGCAGTTCTAGTGGTGCTCCTTCCAGGGGAAGTTTCAACATAATAGAGGTCGTTCATTCAGGCCTCCTCAGTCAGCCCGCCCAGCTTATAGTGGTGCATCTTCGGGACATGGTCCATATGGTTCTTAGCCAGACCATACTTCATTCGGTTCCCTCTCAGCTCAGAGTGCATCTCGAGCACCACAAGTTCAGAGTTCTTCTATGCACGAGTCTTCCAGCGGCCATTCTGGTGTCAAAGGTTTCTATCAGTCCCCGCCTCCAGCTCCAGGGAGTTGTTTTTGAGTGTGGAGAGTTTGGGCACATGTGGAGGCAGTGTCCCCATCGTCCCGATGGTTCTTCTCAACAGAGGGGACGGCCCTCGACTTCAGCTCCAGTTAATTCACCACCCGCCCAGGCAGCCAGGGGTGGTAGTCAGTCAGCTAGAGCCCGCCCTAGAGGGGGAGGTCGAGCAGGTGGAGGTCAGTCCCGTATGTATGCATTTCCAGCCAGGCCAGATGTTATGACCTCCGATGCAGTGATCGCAGGTATTGTCTCAGTCTGTTGCCGAGATGCTTTGGCTTTATTTGACACTAGTTCTACATATTCCTATGTTTCTTCATATTTTTCTCATTTTCTGGATATGCCCCGTGAGTCTTTAGTTACCTCTGTTCATGTGTAGACTCCGGTATGCGATATTTTTGTTGTGGACCGTGTGATTCAGCCGTATGTGATCTCTATTGGGGGTCTGGAGACCCGAGTGGACATACTGTTACTCAGCATGGTCGATTTTGATGTGATATTGGGCATGGATTGGTTATCTCCGTGTCATGCTGTTCTTGATTATCACGCTAAGACCGTGACCTTAGCTGTGCCGAGATGTCCGAGGGTTGAGTGGAGAGGTTCTTCTGAGTATATGCCTAGCAAGGTAATTTTTTCTAAGCATGTGAGGGATGTTAGTGGTGAGACTCCCTCTATTGATTCGGTTCCTGTGGTCCGTGACTTTCAGAACATGTTCCCTGCAGATCTACCGGGCATGCCGCCTGATAGGGACATTGATTTTGGTATTGACCCGGTGCCAGGCACCTAACCTATTTCTATTCCACCTTATCGTATGGCACCAACGGAGCTAAAGGACTGAAAGGAGCAGCTTCAGGAACTCCTAGATAAGGGGTTCATTTGGCCTAGTGTATCACCATGGGGTGCATCGGTGTTGTTCGTAAAGAAGAAAGATGGTTCTATGCGTATATGTATTGACTATCGGCAGCTGAACAGGGTAACGATAAAGAATCGGTATCCCTTGCCTCGTATAGATGACTTGTTTGATCAGTTACATGGTGCCAGTGTATTTTCCAAGACTGACTTGCATTCCTGTTATCATCAGTTGAAGATTCAGGGGCCATACATCCCGAAGACTGCTTTCAGGACTAGATATGGTCATTATGAGTTCCTGGTTATGTCATTTAGGCTGACCAATGCCCCAGCAGCCTTTATGCACTTGATGCACTATGTATTTCGGCCTTAACTGTATTCTTTCATCATCGTGTTCATTGACGATATCTTGGTGTATTCCCGATCTCGGGATGATCATGAGCATCATTTGATAGTTGTGCTTCAGACCTTGAGAGAGAAAAAATTGTATGCAAAATTTTTGAAGTGTGAGTTCTGGCTTGATTCAGTAGCATTCTTAGGGAACGTGGTGTCCAGTGAGGGTATTCAGGTTGATCCGAAGAAGGTAGAGGTGGTGTAGAGTTGGCCTGGACCGTTATCAGCTATTGAGATTCACAGTTTCCTTGGTTTGGCAGGGTATTATCATCGTTTCGTCGAGGGATTTCCATCTATTGTAGTACCTATGACCAGACTGACCCAGAAGGGTGATTAGTTCAGATGGACTGAGGAGTGTGAGGAGAGCTTTCAGAAGCTCAAGTCAGCCTTGACTACAGCTCCGGTGTTGATTTTTCCTATGGGTTCAGGTTCTTATACATATTACTGTAATGCCTCGAGAGTTTATCTTGGAACGGTTTTGTTGAAGGACGGTAGGGTGATTACTTATGCGTCCAGATAGTTGAAGGTGCACGAGAATAATTATCCAGTGCATGATCTTGAGCTAGCATCTATTGTTGACGTCTTGAAGATTTGGTGTCATTATTTGTATGGAATGCATTGTGAGATTTCACTGATCACCATAGTCTGCAGCATCTGCTTAAGAAGAAGGATCTGAATTTGCGTCAGAGGAGGTGGTTGGAGTTTCTCAAAGATTATGACCTCACTATTTTATATCATCTGGGGAAGGCCAATGTAGTGGCCGATGCCCTGAGTCGTAGAGCGGAGAGTTTGGGGAGTCTAGACTACCTTCCAGTAGCAGAGCAGAGAGTTTGGATCTATCAGCGCCTCTGCGGGTATTGGCTTGTGTAGCCTCCAGTCTTCTCTTTATGATCAGATCAGAGCACGCCAGTATGATGATCCACATTTGCTTGTTCTTCAGGACAAGGTCCGTCGCGGTGATGCCAGGGATGTGGTTATTGGTGATGATGGGGTCATGAGGATGCAGGGCCAAATTTGCGTGCCCAATGTGGATAGCTTTGAGATTTGATTCTAGCTGAGGCCCATATTTCGTAGTATTCCATCCACCCGGGTGTCGCGATGATGTATCAAGATCTACGACAGCATTATTTGTGGAGGCAGATGAAGAAAGATATTGTTGAGTTTGTGGCGTGGTGTCTCAACTGTCAGTAGGTCAAGTATGAGCACCAGTGACCAGGTGGATTGCTTCAGAGATTTGATAGTCCTGATTGGAAGTGGGAGCAGATCACCATGGACTTGTAGTTGGACTCCCACGGACTTCGAGGAAGTTTGATGCTATATGGGTTATTGTGGATCGGCTGACCAAGTCCGCGCACTTCATTCCTGTTGGTACTACTTATTCTTCAAAGCGGTTAGCTGAGATTTATATCAAGGAGATTATCGGGTTGCATAGGGTTCCAGTTTCTATCATTTATGACAAAGGTACTCAGTTCACATCTCAATTTTAGAGAGACGTATAGAGAGAGTTGGGTACTCAAGTCGAGTTGAGCACAACATTTCATCCTCAGACCGACGGGCAGTCGGAGCGTACTATTCAGATTTTGGAGGATATGTTGCGTGCCTGTGTCATTTATTTTGGGGGTTCATGGGACTAGTTTCTGCCACTCGCGGAGTTTGCATATAATAATAGTTATCAGTCGAGTATCCAGATGGCTCCGTATGAGGCTTTATATGGTAGGAGGTGTGGATCTCCAGTTGGTTGGTTTGAGCCGGGCGTGGCTATACTATTGGGAACAGACCTGGTTCAAGATGCGTTGGGCAAGGAGAAGTTGATTCAGGAGCGGCTTCGCATGACGCAGTCTAGGCAGAAGAGCTATGCGGACGGGAAGGTCCGGGATATGTCATTCATGGTTGGGGATAAGGTGTTGTTGAAGGTGTCACCCATGAAGGGTGTTATGCGGTTCAGGAAGAGAGGAAAGCTGAGTCTCAGGTCCATTAGGCCATTTGAGGTGCTTCAGAGGATTGGGGAGGTGGCTTATAGACTTGCCTTACCTCCCATCTTGGCGAGTACTCATCCGGTGTTCCATGTTTTGATGCTCCGCAAGTATGTTGGTACCCGTCTCATGTTTTGGACTTCACCACGGTTCAACTCGAGGGTGATATGTCGTATGGGTAGAGCTAGTGGCTATTTTGGGTCGTCAGGTCAGAAAGCAAAGGTCTAAGGATATAGCTTCAGTGAAGGTTTAGTGGGGAGGACAGTCGGTGGAGGATGCCACCTGGGATACTGAGCGGGAGATGCGGAGCAGATATCCTCACTTATTTGAGACTCCAGGTATATTTCTAGACCCGTTCGAGGACGAACGTTTGTTTAAGAGGGGGATGATGTAACTACCCGGTCGATCATTTCGTGAGAATAGCATTGTTTCCCCCATTTCAGCTTCATCCTGTATTGCTTAGCCTGTTTATGTTGTTTTGGGTCGAATGGTTTGAGTTCGGAGTGGTCGTGGTGAGAACAGAGGCACCTAGTCTCTTAAATTAGCTTAATAGTTGAAAAAGTCAACTGGGAGTTGACTTATTGGTAAACGATCTCAGAATGCGGATTTTATGGCTCAGATAGCTTCGTTAGGTGATTTGGTACTTAGGAGTGTGTTCAGAATGAAATTTTGATGTCCGGTGTAGAATTAGGCTTGAATTGGCGAAAGTTAGTTTTTTGGCGATTTTTGGTCGGCAGTGGAAAATAGGCTATCAGGGTCGGAATGGAATTCCGATAGTTGGAGCAGGTTCGTGATGTCATTTTGGATATGTGTGCAAATATTTCAGGTCAACCGGATGTGTTTTGGTTGGTTTCGGCATCATTGGCGAAATTTAGAAGTTTCAAAGTTCATAGGTTTGAATTTGATGTGATTTTGGTGTTTTTGTATTGTTTTTGGTGTTTCTAAGGCTCGACTAAGTTTGAATGATGTTATGGGGTGTGTTGATATGTTTGTTTGCGGCACCGAGGGGCTCGGGATTGATTTCGGATGGTTGGCGGAGGTCTAAACTTAGGAAATTTGCAGCAAATAACTGCTGGTGTTAAGCTACTGGTATGGTCTCTCCTGCGGATGGGCAGCCGCATGTGCGATTTTTCCGCAGGTGCGAAGATAGGCCAGACAGGAGGAATCCGCATGTGCAAACAATTGGACGCACCTGCGAAGCCGTAGGTGAGGAATACGGATCGCATGTGCGAGAATTGGACTGTTAGTGGGATTTCGCAGGTGCAGGTCCGTAGGTGAGAGGAAAGGTCCGCAAGTGCGAATTAACTGGGAAAAACAGTATAAAATAGTGCCTCCGCGAATATTTTGGCATTCCCTCCATTGTTGCATGCAGATTGAGTTGATGGAGAGCAAATTGAAGAAAGAATTCAAGGGTCTTCAGTGGAGGTAAGTTCCCGGATTATCAAAATTGTTTCTATGCTATTTTGTTCGGATTAAGCTTGTAATTTGAAAAATTAAAGTAGAAAATTTTTTGAAAAATGGGAGGAAGTTTGGAAAATTCTTTTGGCGATTTGGGTAGGCAAGTGTGGTCCGATTATGGTGTTCTTGGTATGTGTATAATCGTGGGAGGACGAGGTTTCTAGTGATATAAATATTATTGAATTCCGAGACGTGGGCGTGGGGCTTGTGTTTTGCCGAATTTCAAGAATTTTGTATAAATTGATAGTTTTCGATTGGGTTTTGTTCTTTTAGCGTGTATTGATGATGTTAATCTGGTTTTGGTTAGATTTAGAGCAATCGGGAGCCAATTTGAGGGGCAAGAGCATCGCAGATAAGTATTGTGGCCCGGTAGAGGTAAGTAATGGTTATAAATCTTGTCATGAGGGTATGAAACCTCGTACTTCATATTTCTCACGGTTTTTAGCATGGCGCACATGTCGGATGACGAGTATGTGGCGCGCACTGATTTTTGGATTAGACTTGGTCCTCTCCGCATCAACTATTGAGTTGCGTATTTTACTCTAATCATATGTTAAATTGTGTTCTAAAGACTATTGCTATATTTGGGCTAAAAGCCGTGTTTGGGGCCTCGTGCCGACTTGTTTAGACCCCTTGGGTGCTTTTTACTGCTATTTCCTCACTGTTGTTTTATGATTTACACTCAGTCATATTGCGCTTAACTGTTTTTGAAACTCAGCCTGATTTACACTATTTTGAGATTTTAAAATGATGTTTTGGGTCAAGTACCCGGTTTTACTGATACCCGGATGGGCTTTTGAGAGGTTCTGACTGAGTGAGGCCGAGGGCCTGATTGTGAGGATATGATGCGCCACGAGGTGGCATGATATTAGCTCTTGGGCTGAAGGAGCCCCTCCGGAGTCTGTACGCACCCCCAGTGAGCGCAGGTACCTACTGAATGCGAGTGTTGAGTGCCGAGTGATGAATAATCGGGAGGCATGAGTGACAGTGAGGTTGCCCGAGGGGCTGATACTGAATGGCTGTGAGGCGCTGAGTGATATTCTACCCGAGGGGCGATTTATGATTCATGTTTTTTCCCGAGGGGATACTTATAATTTATTTTTATTTTACACTAAATCCTTCGGTTATTTTTATTTCTGAAATTGTTGGAAAACCCATTTTTCAAAAGATTTTTTTGAAGTTGGTTTTAAGGCATGATGATTTCATATATTTGGAAATAAATGTTGTGCATATTGTGAACTGATGATATTCATTTTTATGTGTTTCTTGCCGCTTAGACTTGATTTATTTTCATTAATACTAAGTTGGCGTACTCACATTACTCCCTGCACCCCTGTGTGGAGATACAGGTGCTGATACTGAGAGTTAGCCATCTATTCCGTGCGGAGCCGGAGTTCGGGATATAGAGGTAGTTGTTCAGCGTCCGCAACATCTCTGTTTTCCCTTCTTTTGTTGTATCTAGCCATCCGTTCGGAGGTTTTATATTACAATAGTAGACTTGTTGGTATATTTCTTAGATGCTCATGACATGTTGACTCCGAATTTTGGGGATGGCTTAGAGTATTTAGCTATTTATTTTGCCTAATGAATTCAGAAATTCTGTACACTTTATTAAATATCGAAAATGGTTGGGATTTTAGTAAGAAACTATAATTATGTGATTATTAGATAGCCTAGTTCCATGATAGGCGCTATCACGGCCGTTTTAGGATTTGGGGTCGTGACACGTACGTACATTGTATGCCATGTCTTGTTCTTCTTCTTCTTCTTCTTCTTCTTCTTCTTCTTCTTCTTCTTCTTCTTCTTCTTCTTCTTCTTCTTCTTCTTCTTCTTCTTCTTCTTCTTCTTCTTCTTCTTCTTCTTCTTCTTCTTCTTCTTCTTCTTCTTCTTCTTCTTCTTCTTCTTCTTCTTCTTCTTCTTCGAGTTTCAATCTGAATTTCAGCCCAAGATAAGGTTAATCTTCACCAAGACACCCTCAAAATTGAGATATAAACTCCAAACAATATTTCTAATTGTTTGTAACAACACATAATCCAAACAAATAGTGGTTTTTGAAAACCCAAATTTGATTTCAAAGCTTCAAAGCTTTTTAATGATTGTCAATGGTGGAGAGTCAAACATCTTTAAAATTTATTGATTGACAATTTCAATTTGAACACCAATGAAAGGAAATTGCTAAGTTAAAACGATCGAAATTCATTGATGAATTCCAATTAAACTCTATGTAACAAGAAAGAATAAAAAACAGCGAAATATCAAATGAAAAATAATTAGGGAAAAACATAGAAGGAGAGTAGAGAGACAAAGAGAGAGACTAAGAGAGAGAGGTGGCAAGTATAAAGGAATAAGAAAATAACTGATATTCCTTATTCAGTTACTAATATAAAGAGAAAATAACTGAAACTTAAGTAGGGAGGATAATAATATTTCAAATAGTATATAGGAAAGTAAAAATCCCAAAATTATTGAGGCTAGATGCATTTTGACTAGTGGTCACCTTATTTTCATGGAAGCGAGAAGTCTTATAAGACAATTATACCTGTAAATTCTTGGTAATTATTCCTTAAAAGTTCTTGATGTTTAGGAAAGATCTAAATCCATCTTCTCCAAGACAAGCTTTTCACACGTGACAAACTTAGTAAATACGGCCTCACTGTTTATACAAATTGTGTGTGTTTGCCATGGCCCTTTGGAACAATTGATGATCGATAAAGAATGCTAAAGGTGGATTTCAGATTTTTAAGGTCATGTCCATGTTATATGGATAAGAGAAATGAGAGAGACACAGAGATATGTAGACTATAATTAGAGAGACTCCAGGAACTAGAAAGCTACTCTAAATATGTTCTTTTTAGTATCTTAGTGATTATGATGCTTAGTCTTTTTGGTTTCTAGTGTTTATGTTCACCACTGTTTACCCTCAAAATTGGATAACAATTGAATTTATACTCGGTTTTAAAGATACGTTATCTAACTTGACACAAATTAAGAAATCAGATTAATATTAAAATCGATGATAGAAAAGTAAATGCAAACCGCACAAGTTAGACAATCTTGACCTTGAAGGTTGGTCACCCTCGAGTCAAAAGTTCCTTAATCGATATCAAAACAGAGTGATAAGACAATAAGAACTAGTAATAACAGTATATTGCTTTAGGATGCGTGTTAGAATGTCTATTACAAATAATCATACCCCCTTTATATAGTAGGGGAGTCCTACTTTGGATACAATTCTATAAAAGGTTAGAAATATCATGATTTGCAAATTAATCGGTCTCTCATTGACATGTGCCGAGATTCCCGCCGTGATATACGAATGGTTGTATATATTTCACCCTTCCGTTATTTGGTCTGATAATGTGTCCTCGATCTTATCCGGAGTTGGGGTCTGTTCCGGAGTCACATGATCGATGATCTTGAAGACATATGTTCTAACGTTGTACCTTGGCTCGATGGAACCCGGGGTCGATCTTCAATCCATCACGTTTTAGTCCGATCTGTCATGCAATATATGAACCCGATTTCGACCGTATACAGATAGTCCCCTTGTTTTTCGGAGAGTAAATGACGAGAAAAAATATGAGCCCTCGATCTTTGTCTCGATACTTCGCGCCAGAAACGACGAAACTGATGAAACGTCTCGTCAGTCATATCTTAATGGAATTAAATGTTCATTAGTTGTTGGTCGGCCATTACAGGTTTTGAACTGTCATTTGCAAAATATAAATACCTCCTCCTTATCTCATTCAAACTTTACTTTCAAAACCTTTGCCCTCGTACATTAGAAATTTCTATATTCCCAATATCAATTTTCTGATTACTCTGAAATCACTTTATAAGAACTTCTATTCTTTATCCCAAATTATCAAGCGTACTCTTTTAACTTCCTCTTTTCCCTTAGATTTCCAAAAAAAAATGGCGAAGACCTCAAAGTTCGTTCCCCAAAAAGAAAACCCCTCTGCCTCGCGGCCGGCTGAAGGGGAAAATGTTTTGTCTGATGCTACTGAGGAAAACACACCGGAGCCCTCCTTGGAGATGTTTGTTCCTGTGGGGTGCCCAACCGGTGCTGATTTCAAGGTTGAGAAACCTCTTCGGCACCGGGTCGGTGCGATCCTGTTTCGAGATATATATGCTTGATTAACGACAGCCTCCTCTCCAAGGTCAAGGAGGATTGCAATTGGTTTGGTAAGCACATGGTGGTGCCTATGCCCGAGGAATCGATTACTACCCACGTAGAGGGTTTCTTAAGTGTTTACACTTATCCCTTTATGTTGGGCCCTTTGGAAGAAAAACATGGACGTCCTAGCCCTGGAAAAGGAGACTGCCCGGGCACAATTGGTTTTGACTGAGGTCCAGCTCCGAGCTGCAATGAAAAAATCCTTGGTACAATCCAGAAAGATCGAGGAGATCCAGTCTCAGCTGAGCTCGGCGTTTCTCGATCAAGAAAATCTGTCCAAGGAACTTGAGGCAGCCAAGTTGGAGATTGCTATGGTCAAGGTCGGGGGTTATGAGAAGATATCCCATCATAAATTCGATGCCGAGATGGATCAGGACCAAGTGAGAAATATGGTGGAGCATATGAAGTGGCAATCCCGAAGGGAGGCCCTCGAGGGAGTTCTAGCGCAGGGTTTTGACCCGTTGGCTGAAATCAAGGATGAAAAGGTATCTGAAGCCAAGGCCAGATAGTTGGCTTATCCTGAGGAGGAGGATTCTGAGGGGTATGAAGATTCGGATGAGCCCAAAGGTGGCGGAGACCCCAAAGGCGATGATGCGGCCCCCGGTGAAGATTAGGTCACTAAGGATCCTTTTAGACATTTTTTTCTTTTGTTTTTTGAGGTCGTTTTGACCGTTATAGAATTCCGTATCGGGGCCATTTGGACCTTGTAAAAAAGATTTTGGATAAATATATAAGGCTTTTTTTCCCTTTCGCATCATTTGAATTTTTCCCGTTGCTTTATTATTTGGTTTCATAAAGTTTGAAAGGCCTAGGCATGAAATAATTAGGTTTTGTTCGAAGCTTCAAAGAAACCTTGCCTTTACATTATTCTATTTTAAGACATCTTGGGGGTTCGGTGTTACTGGAAACATTCTCCCAGAGTAAGTAATTTAGATTATAGTTTGTCGAGGGTAGCCTTTGGAACCAGTTATGAAAAATTTTCTTTTTGAAGGCGTTGTTTTTGTTACGGGACTCAGACGTCTCTGAGCCGTGTTAATACGGCCATAGCCTTTAGTTCGGGAGTCGCCAAGTGGGCTTTCTCTCCCGAGTTATCTACGCTTGCCTAAGATAACAGTTCCCAAGTGGAGGTGGTGTGGCCTTTAAATTCCGGAGTTGCCTAATCTTATGCCCCCGAAGTCTAATAGCTCGGACCATCCGAGTTTGTTTTAGGACGGTAGTCCACGAGTGAGAGAGTGATTATACGAACTCAAGTTAAAACGGCCCCTGGGCTCGTTACCTTTAAGGATCATAAGAAGGGAATTACTTAAGAAATGTAAATAAGAAATTTTAAAGGACGCGATGATTGGAAGGAAGAGACTTCTCTTTATTGTTGTGCATAATAGTAATATATGACATGATTTGTGTCAGGGGTCGAGCAGTGTATGCGGGCACAGTTCATTTGACCATTTTTCCCTTACAATAAATCCTACCAATTGATGCCCTTCGATAATGATGTTTCTTTCCTTGCTAAAGTCGATATCCAAAGGTAATGCCCCCCAGTATTCGAGATTGATTATAGAGCAGCCTCAGATACTATTAATGTGATCTTCAATACCGGTTCGTGACCGGACTTCGATTCTAAGTTAGAACGATCCATTGTTACCTCATTAAAAACCTTGCCGGAAAACCCATTCGGGACAAAACCAGTTTAAGGCAAAAAGAGTGCAACGTGCGCTTTCAGGCCTAAAGGTTTTGTACCGACCCTTATTGATTACTTTTAAGTGTTAGTCCAAAATATAAGAAAGAAAACAAATGGGGTCGTACCTCAGCAGTAATATTGTTTTAGGTGGGTTATATTCCAATTGCTCGGTAGTTGTTCGCCGTTCATCATTCCGAGTTTGTAGGACCCTTTTCCGGTGATTTTGATGATACCATATGGCCCTTCCCAGTTCGGTCCCAACTTTCCCTTGCTCGGGTTCTGGGTGTTCAGCGTGAACTTCCTTAGCACTAATTCCCCGACATTGAAGTATCGAAGGTTGGCCCTTCTGTTGTAATATCTATCAATATGTTGCTTTTGGCAGCCAACCGAACAAGGGCGGCTTCGCGCCTTTCACCCAATAGCTCCAGGCTCATATTCATGGCCTCGTTATTTGACTCCTTTGTTGCATATCAGAATCTGATACTTGGCTCTTCGACTTTGACCGGTATTAGAGCTTCGGCGCCGTAAATCAATGAGAATGGAGTGTCCCTGGTACTGGACTTCGAGGTCGTACGATATGCCCATAAGACTTTGGGTATGATTTCCTTCCATTTCCCTTTGGCGTCGGTCAACCTCTTTTTTAGGTTCTGTAGAATGGTTTTGTTGGTCGATTCGGCTTCTTCACTCCCGCTAGGTTGGTAAGGCATCGATAGGATCCTTTTGATCTTGCGGTCTTCGAGAAATTTGGTTACTTTGCTACTGATGAATTGCTTCCCATTGTTGCACATGATCTCGGTCGGCATTCCAATGATATTATGTGGTCCCAAAAGAAATCGATGGTCCTTTTCCCTGACCTTCTCGTATGCTTGGGATTCCACCCACTTAGAAAAATAGTCAGTCATAAACAAAATAAATCGGGCCTTACCGGGTGTTCATGGAAGGTAGCCGACGATGTCCATTCCTACTTCATGAACGGCTATGGTGATAAAACCGAATGCAACAACTCCCCGGGTTGGTGTATCATCGGATCATGTTGTTGGCAACCATAACATTTTTGTACGAACTCCTTCGCATCTTTTTCCATATTGATCCAGTAATAGCTTGCCCTGATCGCCTTTCGAACCAGCGATTTGGCGCCCGAATGATTTTCACAGGTGCCGTCGTGAATTTCCCATAGAACGTACTCGGTATCTCCTGGTCCTAGACATATTGCTAATGGGTCATTGAACATTCTCCTGAACAAGGTTCTATCCTCGAACAAATAAAATTGGGCCGCTTTCGTACGCAGGGCCCTTGATTCTTTTGGATCCGAGGATATCCATTCTTCATATATTTTACGTATTTGTTTTTCCAATCCCAAGTCAGGCTTATAGAGTTTATCTCGTCATGACCTTCTTCCACCACCGATCCCATGAGTTGCACTACTGCCCCCGAATTAAGCTCATTGTCTTCGACCGATGACCCTAAGTTAGCAAGGGCATCAGCCTCACTATTCTGGCCCCGAGGTACGTGTTGTAAGGTCCACTCCTTGAACCGATGTAATGCTACCTGCAAGTTATCCATGTATCTTTGCATTCGTTCTTCTCTGACCTCGAATGTTCCATTAACTTGGTTCACCAAGTTGACCAACAATTCTTGTTTGACCTCGGGTATTAGGGACGGTGTAAATTCAGTCACGAAGTCTGCCAAAATTTGAGATTTTATAGTTGTCCGGGATCGATATCGTACCTACTGATTTCCATGACCCATTTAGCCAATCGTCCCGAGAGTTCGGGTTTTTGCATAATATTTCGCAACGGGTAAGTTGTCATAACACATATGGGGTGGCACTGAAAATACGATTTCAGTTTCCTAGAGGCGCTTTGCAAAGCGAGCACCAATTTTTCCATGCAAAGGTACCTAGTCTCGGCCTCACCTAGGGTCCTGCTAACATAGTAAATTGGAAATTAAGTACCTTGTTCTTCTCGTACCAGGACTCCATTTATCGCTATTTCTGATACTGCCAAGCACATGTACAACTGTTCATCTGCTTTCGGTGTGTGGAGCAGCGGGGGGCTCGGTAAATACTGTTTTAGTTCCTCCAGGGCCCGTTGACACTCCAGGGTCCACAAAAAGTTCTTCTTCTTTTTTAGTAGCACTAAGAATCAATGACTCTTATCTGAGGACCTCGAGATGAATCGCCCTAGGGAGGCTATGCATCCGTTTAATCTTTACACGACCTTCATGTTGTCCATGACCGTGATATCTTCGATGGCTTTGATTTTGTCGGGGTTGATCTCGATTCCTCAACTGGATACCATGAACCCGAGGAATTTACCTGATCTGACTCTAAATGCACAATTCTCTGGGTTTAGCTTCATATTGTACTTCTTCAAAATGCTGAAAGTTTCCTGAAAATGTTTCAAATGGTCTTTGCTCGCAGGGTCTTAACCAACATGTCGTCAATATAAACCTCTATTGATTTTCCTATTTGTTCCTCAAACATCCGGGTTACTAAGTGTTGATAGGTGGAACCGACATTTTTTGGTCTGAATGGCATCACGTTATAGCAATACGTGTCGTACTTATTAATGAAGGAGGTTTTCTCTTGATCATCTGGGTCCATCCGTATTGGTTGTACCTAGAATAGGCATCGAGAAAGCTGAGGATCTCGTGGTCGGCCGTGGCATCGATCATACGATCGATGTTGGGCATAGGGAAGGAGTCCTTCGGACATGCTTTATTCAAATCCTTATAATTTACACACATTTTTAATTTGTTCCCCTTTTTAGGTACTACCACTATGTTTGCTAACCAATTCGGGTATTTAACCTCCCAAATGGAATTTCGGGTCCAGGCTTAACTTGTGGGTAGTTATTTTCAGTGGGATCCCAGTCATGTCAAGATGGGACCAAGAGAAACAACCATGTTAGCTATAAGAACTTAAATGAGTTTTTTCCCGAATTCAAAAATTAACCACGTGCCCAGGTATACCTTCCGATCGGGTAGATGTCCGATCAATATGACATGTTCCAACTCTTTGACCGTTGATATAGTAGCTTCGGAGTCATCGGGGACTATAAAAGATCGGGGAACCCTGTAATCAACGTCTTCGTCAGTCCCCTGCTTGTCTAGTTGGGTCGTGGATGGAATCGGTGATTGCTATTTGGCTTCTCGCTCTACTCCCAAACTTGGTTCCCTTGACATTGCGAGTGTTGATATTGAAATCACTTCATCGACTGCAACATCTCTTTTGCGGTTGGATGTTCTCCGTAGATCGTCTTGATCCCTCCCAGCGCCGGGAATTTTAACACTTGGTGAAGATTCGAGAGCACTGCCCTCATGTTGTGGATCCATGGTCTCCCGAATAGGGCGTTGTATCTCATGTCACCTTTGATCACATAAAACTCGGCCTCCTGGATGGTCCTGGCGACATTGTCTGGTAATGTTATTTCCCCCTTAGTGGTTTCATATGCCATGTTGAATCCGTTCGGAACTCGGATTGCGGGCACAGCTTGATGTTGTAGACCGTGCTGTTCTACGACTCTCGACTGAATGATATTGGTCGAGCTACCTGGACTAATTAACACACGCTTAACTCAAGATTTATTTATGAGTACAGATATTACCAGAGCATCGTTGTCAGTTTGCACGATCCCCTCTGCATCCTCATTGCTGAAAGACAAGGTTCCTTCCGGTATGTAATCTCAAGTCCATTTTTAACTTGTGATGGACACTTTGGTGCGTTTCAACATCAATCATTGAGGGACATCGACTCCACTGATGATCATGTTGATAACATGTTGAGGTTCTTCCGGTTTGGTATGTTTGTTAGAATCCCTATTTTTGAAATGATTCTTGGCTCGGTCGCTTAGAAATTCTCGAAGGTGCCTGTTGTTGAATAATCATGCTATTTCCTCTCTCAACTTTTGAGAATCCTCCGTTTTGTGTCCATGAGTGACATGATATTCGCATATCTGGTTGGGATCTATTTGGGTTCGATTGGATCGTAAAGGTCGAGGACATTTGGTATCTTTGATGTGTCTGATAGCCAATACGATGGCAGTCACATCAATATTAAAGTTATATTCCGATAATCGTGGTTCTTCTTTAGGTCCGATAGGCCTATCGAAGTTGTTCTTTCTCATAAGTCCTCGAGAACTCTGACCTCGATCGCTTCTGCTTTCATTTTGCATAGAACTTCGCCCGGATCCACTGCTTCTACGATCTCTATTATATAGTTAGTACCGATCTCTGTTTGACCTCGGTTCTCGGTTATATCTCTCTTGATTCTGTCGATGGGTCTGGTAGGATAAACGGACCCAGAAGAAGCCCTAAGTTTATCGTCTTCGACCATGATCCTTGATTGATACTGGTTATGCACATCGGCCCAAGTAACAGCCTGGTACTCTATCAGATTCTGCTTCAACTGTTGTGAAGCCTTCGAGCTTCGAACATTAAGCCCTTGGGTGAAGGCTTGAACGGCCCAATCAGCAGAGACCGGCGATCGGTCTATCCGTTCCATTTGGAATCGAGACACGAACTCTCTGAGCATTTCATTGTCCTCTGTCTTACTTTGAAAAGGTCCAATTTCCTGGTCTCGACCTTGATAGCCCCGGCATGTGCCTTCACAAAAGAGTCTACAAGCATAGCAAATCAGTCAATAGAATTAGGCGGTAAATTGTGATACCATATCATATCTCCCTTCGACAGGTTCTATCCGAATTTCTTCAGCAAGACAGATTCGATCTCATCATCCTCTAAATCATTCTCTTTGATGTCACATGTGTAAAAGGTAACATGTTTTTTCGGGTTGATCGTTCCATTATATTTAGGAATATTGGGCATGAGGAACTTCTTAGGGATCGGCTATCGATGGTGCTCCTGGGATTTGATCGGCCCTGGAATGGTAGGTTTCCACCTTCTTGCCATTTGCCTCAATCTTCTTCTCTCCCGACTCAATTCGTTTTGTCAGTTCCTCGAGCATCTTCATGATTACCGGATTGGTCCCCTATTCCTTCTCATTTGATCTCCTTGAGGCTGATTCAACTCTGTGGACAACTTTCTGGGACGGCTCGGGCTCAATCCTACTCGGTGGGTGACTCTGGTTCTAGAGTTGGGCTATCATCGCCTGTTGAGCTTGTGACATTTCGAAGATCACACACATGTTGATTCCACCATCTTCGTCGCCAAGTGGGCTCTGAGCGGCCGATCAAACATCCCTACGAACACTGTCCTCAAGATCGGAGGGCAAATTTGCATTGATGGTTACATGTGAGCTTACGTTGATTAGATCTGCAGCTGGGACTCCATAGAAATCGACTGGGAGCATGTCGTTCCCGGGTGGTACGTTATCATTTTTTATGTGGTGACCGAAATCATTGTCAATGTGTAGGGGTGACGATTTTATGTTCGACATTTTTATCCTTGGATGAAAGACAATCTAAAGAACAAGTGTAAAATAGTGTGTGTATGGAAATTTATACCAAATAACCAGTATTATCCTTAGCCCCACGGTGGGCGTCAAACTGTTTACCCTCAAAATCGGATAACAATTGAATTTATACGCTGTTTTAAGGATACTTGATCCAACTTGACAAAAATTAAGAAATCATATTAATATTGAAATCTATGATAGAAATGTAAATGCAAACCGCACAAGTTGGACAATCTTGGCCTTGTAGGTTGGTCACCCTCAAGTCAAAAGTTCCTTAATCGACATCAGAACAGAGTGATAAGATAATAAGAACTAGTAATAATAGTATATTTCTTTGGGATGCATGTTACAACGTCTTTTACAAATAATCAGACCCCCTTTATATAGTAGGGGAGTCTTAATTTAGATACAATTCTATAAAAGATAAGAAATCTCATGATTTGCTAATTAATCGGTCTCTTATTGATACGTGCTGAGATTCCTGCTGTCTTATCCGACCGGTTGCAGATATTTTGTCCTTCTGTTATTTAGTCCGATAATGTGTCCTCGAGCTTATTTAGAGTCGGGGTCGGTTCCGGAGTCACGGGTTCGATGATCTTGAAGACGTATGTTCTAACTTCCTACCTTGGTTTGATGGAACTCGGGGTCGATCTTCAATCCATCATGTTACAGTTCTGATCTGTCATGCAATAGATGAGCCCAGTTCGACCGTATACAACCACATACAAGGCTAGAAGAAGTCACTGCTCTCGTCCTTCTAAGTAGTGCTGCGACTTTAGTTTTATATTTTTGTAATTCTCTTTGGACATCCAGTTGAGTTAGTTGTTTTGTGGTTTTGTATTTCTTATTAGTGAATATTCAAAAAGTTTAGTTACCTAAAAAAGAGAATAATCATATAGTGGTGTTAATCAAATATCCAAATACAAAAACTAAAAGTGGTTTGAATCTAAATTAATGTTAGATTGTACACCTAATTTTCCTGAGATGGTAGTTCAATCGATCAGAGCGCCGCATGGACAAGGTGGAAGCTACGTTTCACCTGTTCTATTAGTGTCTTATTCAAGCAATAAGAGGTTTATCATACTGATTATTGTTGTTTTCTGGAACTCATATAGATATGTCACGAATTACAAGTACAAAGAAAAGTCAATCAAGTAGAGGTTTAGATTTGTTTTAAGAAGAAAGAAGCTTATGGGATATATTCTGATCAAAGGTCATCTGACTATACATAGGCTTATCAGATATTGAAAATGAAGACAATTGCATAAAGCACATTCCGGGAAAGCTGCTTTGTGAAATGATGAACTTAGGTGTGATAGAAAAATAAGTAGTCAACTTTGTAGGAGTATGATTATATATCAGAAGAAAATTATTGAAGCTAGAAGATGAAAGTAAGAGGAAATTACTCCTGGAAAAATAAATATAACATTTCCTGAAAGATAAAAGTAGTCGCGATCTAGTCATGGAAGGCTCATTCTTGGAAAATTGTCACAGAATTGGTATAAGAAATAGTGGCGATCTGGAGCAACATAACAAAATTTTAATAAATATTGGGACACACCTTCCGTTGAATGGCTCTTGAAATTTTTTCTCTTTGATATAGCAAACCTCAAAACGTTTGTGTCGTTAACAGAAATTATACAAGTTTGGAAAGACTCGTAAAAACCCCATTTAGAATGAAAGACTCCTTCTTCTCCATGAAGTGTGTTTTCCAGCGTGACAATGATGGCTAAGCTGTTACTGTCTCTTTCCACAACTAAAGTGAATAGTCAACTCAGAAGAAAGAAGCTTGGGGGTATTATGATCTTTAAAGCTGGAAACTTGCATGAATATGTTCTATAAAAGTTGTTAAGTATGCAGGGAGATATAAATATATGTCCACTTTACACGAGTGTGGTAATATCAGAAAAAATAGTATCTTTGTTTCTTCTTTATTAAAACAAAGAGGAAACAAAAACCAAACTACTTCTGGCAACATTTATCAAGAGAGCAATTTTTTCATAAACAATTCCTTGTAAGTTCTCCCAGTTAACTAAATGCTAAGCTAATCTAGTAGATAGATCTAATAAGACCTTCTTACTATTACCTTAGTGTCAAATATAAAGATTCAATAGCATTGTAAGCCTCAATCACAACTGCCAAAATTATTTAAGGTAAACAAACAATGCAGACCCTTCTTCCAGGAAAAATGTCAAAAGGGAACCATTTCACAATCAAGGACCTTGATGCTATTGACAAAGCAAAGTACCAAACACAATATTTCAGGTAGATAATATTTTAGAACACGTGGCTTGTTGGTCTCATCTTAACAGGTGTGATAAACTAGAGTGCAAGAAATCTCAATGCATATATACAACATCTAAAATGCAATAAACAAAAGCTTCATGAGAAACCAAGGTAACATAACATTTTCTATACCATAAGGTTAGTCCAAAAGAAAATTAATTAGTTGCATACAGAAGTTAAGGCTTCCTGGTTGCATGAGCACTGTCTCAAAACATATGGGAAACTGCTTGCAGTCTAGTCATGGAAAGCTCACTCCTGGAAGCCAATTACATAATCGGTGGAGGATTTTGGGGAACCTACCAATACCTCAGCCAATGGAGATAAATATGGGTATACACCGTTCATCGAACATTTCTCTCACCTTCTTTTCTTTGATATGATAACGAACTTATCCAAAACCGACGCATTCTTTAGTAGAAATTCATAAAGTTTGAAAAGCTACTCAAGATAGACCCATTTGAGATGATCCTTCAAGCACATCCTGAAGGAGATGGCAATGTTAAAATTCTTGATGATGGGAAATGACAAGCTTGAAATCTAACTCTGCAAATTAATATTATCTCCTTTGGCCAAATTTCGTAACCCAAAGCAACACAGGAATTTTCAAGCTGGAGACAGAAAGGACTCCTATACTGCCTGGTTTTGATTTAGCAATTTGCGTCTACTAGGGAGCTTTGTCATCTCAAAGAATAAGCAGATTATAATCTTAAATTGATGGATCTCCTGATGCCGGAGAATTGAAAGCAACCTCGACAGAAAATACAATGGTGGACGTGCTCCAACAACCTTGGCCAAGCCTCCCTCCCTTCATTGAATTCTTGATAGCTTTCTTCATGCAGCACGCCACGTCTATCTTTGATACTCATCAATGAGCTAAAAGATGAAAATTATGAAGAAAGGGGTGAGGTAAAAGAGGTCCTGGTACTGGACTTTCTTTATAACCCCTAAAGGCATTAGGTAGATATTTAATTAGCCAGCATAATAAATTTTACAATCAGGGACTAATGCAGTTCGGCCGAATAGAAATTGCACAAAAGTGATAAAAAAAAGTTAACTTCAAGAGAAGTGACAAATACATAATGTTTATACAGCCAATATATTTAATGGTACTTGAAAAATGATTATAAAGGCTTTTCATATCATAAAGATTCATGATGTAGATACCTCAGGCAAAGATTGATAGCAAATTGATCTTTTTCGTTTAAGAGCTCATTTTCCACAATAAAGAAACAAGAGCACAATCGTATTAGTGTGAAGCTTTACAGTGACATAAGAAAACCGTCGTACTGATAATGACTGATATATTTATATTATCCTTCCTTAACAACTTTCAAGGAGGGAGGGGGGAGGGAAGGAACGTTAAAGCTTCATAAAATGAATATATATAAAAAGAAGATAAACTGAACAGGAAGTGACATGCATAGATTATATGTCTATGTTGAGTGTGTATGTGATCGAAACCGGGCTCACCCCTTGTGTGACTAATCGGACTGGAATGTGATAGGTTAAGGTTCGACCTCGAATCATATCGAGCCGAGGTACGAGGTTATATCATCAAGTTAGGTTATATCATCAAGATCGAGACCCCGGGACCGAACAAAATCGAGATCATGCAAGATCGAGGGAAATTTGCCAAGCCAAATAATAGAAGAAAGAAATATCCGTGATCGGGCGTAGATCATGGCGGAGATCTTAGCACGTATCTAGGATAGGCCAATCAATTAGCTAATCATGAGATTTCTTACCTCATATAAAACTGTATCAAGAGCAGGACTCCCCTACTATATAAAGGGGGTCTGATCATTTTTAAAACAAATCACATTTACGCAACATAAAGCAATATACTGTGATTTTATAGCTTTCATTATCTTGTTACTTTGTTCATATATTAGTTGAAACATTTGTTGGTTCAAGTGTGATCGAACTCAAGGGCCAAGACTATTTGATTCCTGTGGCTTGCATTTATTTCTTTTATCGTCAATTTCAATATTAATATATTCTCTTAATTCATACCAAGTATTCTCACATATCCTTCCTTAAAAAATTTCAAGGAGGGAGGGGGTAGGGAAGGAACGTTAAAGCTTCATAAAATGAATATATGTAAAAAGAAGATAAAATGAACAGGAAGTGACATGCATAGATGATATGTCTATGTTGAGTGTGTATGCGATCGAAACCGGACTCACCCCTTGTGTGACTAATCGAGACTAGAGTGTGATACGTTAAGGTTTGACCTCGAATCATATCGAGTCAAGGTACGAGGTTATATCGCCAAGTTAGGTTATATCGTCAAGATCGATAACCCGGGACCGAACAAAATCTAGATCATGCAAGATCGAGGGAAATTTGCCAAGCCAAATAATAAAAGAACGAAATATCCGTGATCGGGCGTAGATCATGGCGGAGATCTTAGCACGTATCAAGGATAGGCCAATTAATTAGCTAATCATGAGATTTCTTACCTTATATAAAACTGTATCAAGAGCAGGACTCCCCTACTATATAAAGGGGGTCTGATCATTTTTAAAACAAATCACATTTACGCAACATAAAGCAATATACTGTTATTTTATAGCTTTCATTATCTTGTTACTTTGTTCATATATCAGTTGAAACATCTGTTGGTTCAAGTGTGATTGAATTCGAGGGCCAAGACTATTCGATTCCTGTGATTTGCATTTATTTCTTTTATCGTCAATTTCAATATTAATATATTCTCTTAATTCATACCAAGTAATCTCACATATCCTTAAAACCGCGTATAAATTCAATTGTTATCCGATTTTAGGGTAACCAATTTGGCGCCTACTATAGGGCTAAGGATAATAGTGATTAACTGGTACAAACTTTCATAACACACACTATTTTACACTTGTTCTTGTGAGTATCTTTGATTCCAGGATCAAAATCTCGAACTCTCAGTCAGCAACTGCACACGTAGACAATGATTTCCATTACCACAATGAAAATGATAACATAGCACAAGGGAATGACGTGCCTCCAGTTGACCTCGATGGAGTTATGGTTAGAGATTAAATCGACGTCAGCTCGCATGTAGCCATCAATGCAAATTTCGCCGTCCAACCCGAGAGTGGCGTTCGTAAGCATGTTCAGTCAGCCCCTCAAAGCACACATGGTTGTGAAGAGGGCAGGATCAGCCTTCAGGTGATCTTCAAAATGTTACAGCTCAAAAAGCAGCGATAGCCCATCTCCAAAACCATAATCATCCACCAAGCAGGATCGAGCCCAAGCCCTCCTAGCAAGTTGTCCACAAGATCAAATTAGTTTCAAGGAAATCGAACGGGAATGAATCGGGGGCCGATCCTGCAATCGTGAAGATGGTTGACGAAATGCTAGACGAATTAAAAAAACGAGTTGAGTCGGGGGAAAATAAGATCGAGGCAAACGACAAGAAGGTGGAAACTTACAACTCCAGAGTCGATCAAATCCTGGGGGCACCACTAATATTGAAGGGTTTGGATTCCAAAAAGTTCGTGCAAAAAGCCTTCTCACCGAGCACGAATCCCAAGATGATCCCCAAAAAGCTCCGCATGCCCAAGATTCCTAAATACAATAGAACGATCGGCCCAAACGAACATGTCATCTCTTACACATGTGAAATTAAAGGGAATGATCTAGAGGATGACGAGATCGTGTCTGCCTTGCTAATGAAATTTGGGGAGACCCTATCAAAGGGAGCTATGATATGGTACCACAATTTACCACCTAATTCTATCGATTCATTTTCTATGCTTGCAAATTCTTTTGTAAAGGCGCATGCTAGAGCCATCAAGGTCGAAATTAGGAAGTTGGACCTTTTCAAGGTAAGGTAGAAGGACAACGAAATGCTCAGAGAGTATGTGTCTCGATTCCAAATGGAATGAATGGATATACCACTGGTTGCCGATGATTGGTACATTCAAGCTTTCACCCAAGGACTCAATGTACAAAGATCAGTGGCTTCGCATCAATTGAAGCAAAATTTGATAGAATACCTGGATGTTACTTGGGCCGGTGTACATAATTGATATCAATCAAAGATCAGGGTCGAAGATGACCAACTTGTGGCTCATTCCGAGTCTGTTTATCCTATCAGGCCCGTTGACAGAATCAAGAGGGACATTGATCGAGAACTGAGGTTGAACAGGGACCGATACTAGTCGTATAATGGAGATCGTAGGAGCAGCGGATCTGGGAGAAACCCTATAAGAAGTGAAAGGAGGAATGACCGAGGCCAGAGTTCTCGAGGGCTCATGGGCAAGAATGGTTTCGACAGACCTATCAGACCTAAAGAAGCACCACGATTATCAGAATATAACTTCAGTATTGACGCAGCCACCATTATATCGGCTATGGATGCATTAAAGATACTAAATGGCTTCGACCTCTATAGATCGATCTAGCCTAGAGAAATCCCAACTAAATGTGCAAATATCATGGAACCCATGGCCACAGAACGGAAGATTGTCGACAGTTGAGCAAAGAATTAGCCCGGTTATTCCACGACGGGTACCTTCGGGAGTTTTTAAGTGATCGAGCCAAGAATTATTTCAGAAATAGGGATTCCAACAAACAAAATGAGCAAGAAGAACCTCAAGACTTCATTCATATGATTATCGGAGGGATCGATGTTCCCCAAGGGCCGATGTTAAAATGCACCAAGTTATCGATCACGAGGGAGAAACAAACTCGGGACTACATACCAGAAGGTGAACCTTATATTTCAACGACGAGGTCACAGAAAGAATCATGCATCCCCATAATGATGCACTGGTAATATCTATACTCATAAATAAAACTCGGGTTAAACGTGTGTTAATTGATCCAGGTAGTTCGGCCAACATCTTTCGATTAATGGTCGTAGAATAGCTCGGCCTACAGGACCAAATCGTGCCCGCGGCCTGAGTGCTAAATGGATTCAACAAGACTTAGAAACTACTAAGGGGGAAATAAATTTTCCTGTAAACGCAGTCGGGACCATCCAGGAGACCAAGTTTTATGTGATCAAAGGGGATATGAGATATAACGCCCTATTCGGGAGACCATAGATCCATAACATGAGGGTTGTGCCCACGACCCTTCACCAGGTTTTAAAATTCCCAACACCAGAGGGGCTCAAAACAATCAACCGGAAGCAACCCGCCGCATTGGAAATGTTTTCCATTGATGAAGTGATTCTAATATAGACACTTACATTGACAAAGGGGTCAGATTCGAAAGTAAAACAGGAAGCCAAATAGCAATCACAGATGTCGGCCTCTACCCAAATAGAGAAGCAGCGGACTGACAAAGACGATGAATATGGGTTCCCTTGATCCTTCATAGTCCCCGATGACTCTGACGCTACCAAATCACCGACCAAGAGCTAGAGCAAGTCATACTGATCGAACATCTGCCCGACCAAGATGAGTTATATCAGTTTCCGGCGCAAGGGAACCATCGGCTCTATATGGGTTGAAAGAGGCACTAGACATTTCTTTGATTAGTTGCGCAGATCGGGAATGAGAAGGAAAAAAGGTAGCAACCACAAGAACTATTAGAAGAAAGAGAAATGCGAGAAACTAGAGGAGAAGAAGAAAAGCTTTAAGATTTTCTCTTGAACGATTGGGAGCACTCCAATGTGGAATTTTCCCCTATTTATAAGGATGTAAATACTCTGAGTAGGAAAACCAAATGCCGCCATTTCAAAAAAAAATATAGAAGAGGCACGGGAAATGATGCAACGCACAGAGAACGTGCGCCATAATGATGCCTGGCGAATTTAATGACCTTTCGAGCTGACGCAACGGTCTGGTGGAGATCTCGAAATGTCACATCATTACCTCACCATAGGGTATTCGCCAATCGACCGAAATGCTCAGATTCCCAAACTTCTGATTTGACGAGGTCCGCCCATCGAGCTCGCCCAAAGACGACCCCGACAGGCGGAGGGACTAAATGTATGGGTCGAAATCTGACCAAAAGAAAATTTTCGTGAAAAGGAAAGACAAAGGGTCAAGAAAGTTGAACTTGTACCTGTGAGGCACTATAGTGACGAGTACCTCGGCCATGACCGAGATCGTACTCTCAAAGGGCCTCCTTGGCGAAGAAGACATTACGGCGCTGTAGAGGGTCAATCTAAAGTATGGCCAAAAGACTTAGGTACCCTGGTTAAGAACTATTGGATAAATGAGAATACTTTGTATAAATACTAGGTGAGAGAGTGAAAGGGGGGACTATTCCAATATCACACACCTCTTCACTTACAACAGGGAAGGGTTTGAGAGCCTACCTGGTAAAGAAGAGAAGGCTCAGAACCTTACTATGGTTTTATAATCATCATCATTGAATGAATGAGGACATATCTCATGGTCACGATTGGTGAACCTTTTTCTCCTTATATTAATTTATATTATGAAACAATGATGTTAAGAATGCTATTTTATCATATATCTTAGATCCCTATCAAGGTTTTAATTGACTCTCAAGATTAATCTTATCTAGCTTTTCTTTCTTGTCATTCTTTGATCTAGAGTTAATTATCTTTGGCTAGAATTTATCCTTCTTCTCAACATTATATGTATAATGGATCTCGCCAAATATGTTGTTGTAATTCGAATCAGGGAAAAACTCACAGATACCCTGCTTCTTGCCAAATATTATGCAAGATTCCATGAGGATATCTTATAGAAATGCCAAGGGATACTGCCCGATCCCATCATAATATGTGCGCTGCCGAGGGTCGAACGGCACGAACCATAGATGCATCTATTAAACTGCCCAGGCGAACGGCCCGCTCCCATGAGAGTGTCGTACATAAATCCTGTTGAGGCGAACTGCACGATCCCATTAGAATAAGAAGCTTAAATGGGTCCTTGATCCCCACTCACGAATAAACATGTGAGTTATACTTTTTAAGGAAAAGTGTTCGATGAAATCGCATAGCGTGTGAGAAATCCATAAGAGGAACACCATTATTCCGTAGCAAATCATGAAACTCGTGAAAACTCTACAATAGTAAGTCTATTATTTTGCACATGTCTAGTCTTAAGTCGTAATGTGAAATAAAAGAATTAAACGAGCAAGGACAATCCCTATAGTACAAGTATAGCATGGTGTGAACCTAAGCCTACTTTGACAATAACATTAATCTAACAATGTACGGACTCTCGTCACCTCGTGTGTACATACTCCCCACAACAAGTTGCACATATATTTAATATATCACCTAGGGTAGGTTCCCCTTCACAGATTTCTACATGAGACTTACCTCGCTCCGAAGTTCCGTAACCGGCTCCAAATCCTTTCCAACAGCTCCAATCGATGCCCAACGTTCCAAAACTTGTCAATATATGTGAAAATCCATAAATATATACTCTAATACTCACTATAATCCAATTTACAATAAATTCCAACTTCGCTTGAGAAGTCGATAAAAATCACCCTCCTTTCCACGTGCCCGGATTCCGAAAATTTTTGAAGATAATCATTACCCATAACCTCATGAACTCAAATATATAATTTATTTCCAATTTCATGTCAAATTCTTTGGTCAAAATCCAGAAATACCAATTTCTCATTTTTTTCTAAATCCCAAATTTCTACTAATTTTCCATAAATTTCCATGTTAAAATCTGTGTGTTCGTGAACCAATGGCCATGTTCGCAAACCTGGTCACCCCCCTACCTATCACATTCGCGAGCCCCAAGCGCGTTCGCGGCAGTTTAACGCCTGGCAGGCCATAACTCCCTACCTCTTCGCATTCGCGTTCGCGTGCGCCTACCCGCATTCGCGAAGGCTTCCAAAACCTCAGCTCCGTGTTCGCGTCTCCTTCATCGCATTCGCGATGAAAAAATCTTAGAAGCCTAAAGATCCTTCTTTTCGAATGCGTGAGATCCCTTCGTGTTCGTGAATGACAACACCAGACACCAGCATCAGCCATTGCAAAACAAGGAAAAATGTCTAAAACCACTCTGAATCACACCCGAGGCCCCCGAGACCCCGCCAAACCACACAAACGAGTCCCATAACATAACATGGACCTACTCGAGGCCTCAAATTGCATCAAACAATGCTAAAACCACGAATCGCACCCCAATTCAGCTTAGTGAACTTTAGAACTTCAAACTTCTACATTTAATGCTGATACATATCAAATCAAGTCCGATTGACCTCAAATTTTGCACATAAGTCATAATTGACATTATAGACCTATTCCAACTTTCAAAATAGGAATCCGACAACGATATCAAAAAGTCCACTCCCGGTCAAGCTTCCTAAAAACCTTCAATTTTCCAACTTTCGCCAAATAACTCTGAAATGACCTATGGACCTCGAACTCCACATCTGGACGCGCTCCTAAGACCAAAATCACTATGTGGAGATATGACCAGGCTCGAAATTCAAAACGAGCATCGATAACAATGAAATGAACTTCAACCCCAAATTTATGAAATCCTTCCATTACCAATTTTTCACAATAGGTGTTGAAACGCTCCCGGGTCATCTAAAACCTGACCCGGACATACGCCCAAGTCCAGAATCATATACGAGCCTGTTGGAACCTTCAAATCCAAACTCCGAGGTCATTTACTCAAAAAATCAAACCTTAGTCAATTCTTCTAACTAAAGCTTCCAAAATAAGAATTTTCTTTCCAAATCAACTCCGAACTTCCCGAGATTCAATTATGTCCACGCGTACAAGTCATAATACCTAAAGTGAAGATACTGAAGGCCTCAAACCACTGAATGACGTGCTAGAGATCAAAACGACCGATCGGGTCGTTACATTCTCCCCCATTTAAACATACGTTCGTCCTCGAACGTGCTGAGAACTATTCCAGAATTTGACCAAATCATTGATCAACACCTCGTGCACCTACCCATGCTACCACAACCCAGTTGAGCACGTTAGCTTAAGACATTCCGAAGATCCTCCCTTTTATTCAGTCAAATAAGCCTTAGAGCCAAATTCCAACATCCAGAATTCTCCATTGGCCTACTTTCAACATACAAACACCATATCAGTCACTACACACTACACCAGAACATGATCGTATACCTGTTCTGAATTCACACAATGCACTGTATCATTCACATGACAATAATAACATCCTCTGACAACAATATCCAAGATTCCACGGATCTGATGCCCACAACACGCCTCATGTGACACATATGAGTCATGTTCCAACTCTTGCAAAACTTCCACAACGGAAAAGATGTGTAGCATTCATAAAAATGTCGAGTCACAAGTCATCGAGTCTCCCATCCTAACAAGAACCATTACCCCATCATGAACCAAATAATGATATCTTCTCTTTAATATGCCTTACATACATCTGATCGCACTGATCCCAGGTCCAATAGTCTCGTCTCACCAAGTACAAGTCGCTCAGAAAATAATCCATCTCAGACACTACCAAAGGTCTCATATGATGCCACAATGTGCCAACAAGCTACCAACTCGAATGTGATACATAAGGAAATTGAACCCTAGAAGGAACTACTCAACCCTCGTAACTAATTAACAACTGAAAAGATGTCAAGAACCTTTCCCAGAAAATGCGGGACAAAACACACAGGAATAGATATAGGGAACTGTGCTCAACATCACACTGTTGCGACGTGCAACCCAATCCACACATGATACTGTTGCAGGGTGCAACGTGATCCAACCATGATACTGACGAGCGCAAAACCAGCGTATAAACTTGGGCTCGCTAGTCAAAGATAGTGTAGTATTTAATCATCTCCATAGGGATTGGTTTAAGTAATGTTATATTAATTTTTCAGTTTAACAATATCTAGGATAAGCAACCTTTTGATTTTTGATATTATTGGCTACAAATAAACTAAGATCATTATCTATAAGAAATTGTTGACAACCGAATGATTAGTAATAACAAAAGAATATCTATGAGAGAGGCAAGGGTGAAGATAAGATATGTTATCAACTATTGTTCCCGGTAACTATTTGCTAGATTCACTCTTAACTTCTATTAACTCTTTCGATTTCAACAGATGATTAGGCTACTTCAAGGATTTCAATTCTTATTCCGAATGAATTTGATTCCCTTGGATAACCCAATAACAGGCCCTATGAATGTATGTGCAAAAATAGTGAATGAATGATATTTCGGAGAATACCTCTCGATTATTCTCATGAACAGGGTAAATCAATAACCCTTTAAGATCTTTCGATTACTTAGAAGATACGTAAAATCACCCAAGCAAGATAACACAAAGCCAATAGCAGGAAACTTTTCTTTTGATTAAAGTAAGACTACAATAAGCCTTGCAATTCAATTAAGAACTCATTTAGTAAAGTCGGTCAATTAACATAGAGTAAAACCCAAAACATTAATTAATTCACAACATCCGTCAACAACCCTAAGGAGAATTACTCCATAGCGAAGAACGTATTCAAAACGAGAGTACTAGAAGAACAAGAAGAAATTACAATTCCCAAATTCCACCAAAACTTTCGTATTGACTGAATTTGATCAAGTATATCGATTTCACGTTGCTTCCTCCTTCTTATCCCTCTAAATTTACTTCTCCAAACCAATATCACCTCTTTTTAGACGATCCGAGCTTTATATAGGTCAAGGAAAGTGTCACGCCCCGATCCTGGGGGCGAGACCGGCACCCGGTGCCTCACCTAACCTTGTGTACCAACATCCGACTAAGGAACTCTGAACATGTGATGTCATACTTTGTCCATGGGCCCATTGTAAGACAACTGCGAATGGTGACTGAATATAAATATAAAGCTGGGCCGACAAGGCCGTCATAACTGCTACAGCTTGCAAACCAACAAAATATACATAAAAGGCCTACAAGCCTAATATACTGCACTAACTGACAGGATATGTCTAGCCACTACTGGTGGATATACTGTGATCGGAACAGCTCCCCGACCTACTTATAACATATATACATATATACACAATATGTACATAAAGCTCTAGACCTGGCAACTTTGAAAGGCATGGAGCTTACCGATCAAATTGAACTCGGGTAACACCTAATGAGGAGGGCTACCCATCTGTCTATCTGAACCTGCACGCATGAAATACAGCGCCCCCAGAAAAGGGATGCCAGTACGAAATAATGTATCGAGTATATAAGGCAATATACTGAAAGCTGAAACTGAACTGATAATATAATAAGTGAAAGAAACTGGAAGTCAAAGATAATCTGAAGATATACTTACCTACTGATACTGACACAATTCTCTCAATATAGTAAGTAAAATAGTTGTCCGGCCCTATCAGTCTCGGTATATATATATATATATATAACTAGTTTGTCGTAGTAGGCTCTCTCATAAGCGCTCGGCCATACTAGGCTCTGTATCTCGACCAACTAGGCTCGCTCATAGGCACTCGGCCACAGTAGGCTCGATATATAACTTACCATCTGATCAGAGGTTGCCCAATAGGGGCCTTACCATCGATTATAGCTCGATGGTAATGAAAATACTGTAATATTGTATATATAGACCCTCTTCTCTCTTGACTGGAAAAAGAAAATACTCAAATGAATATGAAGTATCGATAAAGATAATATTGTAACTTACAAAACTAGGAAAATATACGTATATTCCGGGATATGAATTTTTCTTTATGCCTCGTTATCAAACTCGTGTAATTACGAGATCATGAAAAGTAAAGGAAGAGCTTAGCCTTAACATACCTGGAGTAGGGAAAAATACGTATGGTATTCTTGGAAAATATTACACCGTACTCCTTTAGAACCGCAAAAATTTACGTTGCTACAGTTCTAACAATTCTCATTGGAATTGTTTGCTATTTCGGAAGATAGAACATCCTAGGAATATCCAATTACCATGATTAATGAGAATATAAGAATTATCTGCATGCAAAATGAAATTGAGGGATCACGAATTCAGAGGAAATATTCAAGAAACTCAAATATTGAAGCTTCAAGGATTGTGTAAGAATACTTAGAAATGGTCACGAACTTTGGGTAAGGAGTTTTGTAGGAATCATGTACGGATTTTTGTTGCTAACTTGATAAAAGGGAAGTGTCTTGTTAGAAAGATATGTTTTGGTTACTAATGTTGCTAACTAAGAAAATATTAGAAGGGAGGTGTCTTGTTACCAACACATTATCGTGCCACCTAATTACAAATGACCCTTTGTCATTTGTTTGGTTGTCTCCTTGCTGCCACGTGGGAGTGGGGTGGGGGTTTTAAATCTTTATCCACTAATTAGGTAATTAGGTAATATGCCATTACCCGGTAATTAACCACTTACCCGCGTAATTAAGAATTGTCTCAAATTATTTAAATTACTACTCACTTTTAACACTCTTTATACACCTTACTATCATGGTCATGTGGTACCTTGTATGGTAGTAGTCCATAAATACCGGATTATTTTAGCTCGGGCCGTATTTCATCCCAAAATGTCAAACTTTAACGAAATTCATTTTCTTCAGTTTGTTTCCCCTCTGATATTCACGAATTTACTCATTACTTATTTGAAAAAGCATAAAATGCTCATAATCTTAAAATAATTTCATTGCCGAACTTACGTCGATTAACTTACGATGAAACCTTAACGTTCAAAAAATGCGGGATGTAATATCTCATTTTCGAGCTTTAATCAATTTACTTATGGCGTACTTTCACGTACGAAAATATGGGGTGTAACATCACTCCCTCTTTTGGAACATTCATCCTCAAATGTTGACTGGTGCACTTATCACTTTCATAACAGTATCTCAGAGTATCCCAATGTGATTCACCTTACATGGGTATTTTAATCCTGTCCAATTCATGAGATCCTGGGCTTAATCCTGAGGACTTATCCATTTCTGTTACCTTCTCACTCACCCGTTCTTATCCTTACTCCTATCTTCTAGAACCTTGCCGCTTCACCATACAATAGCTTGCGACCTACACATATCTATTTATATTACTTGCAACCTTTCAACTTGCTTTCATCATAGATTTCCTTATGTTATTTTGGAACATCAAGCGAGACATCATATCTTCTCTAAATCTTCTTTACTCTATTAATCAGGCTTTTCAATACCTAGATCATAGGCTGAAAGGTATACTACTGACGATGCCGCTATTATTCCTAGATGTTGAATCCCCGCGCTTCTAACCTTTTATCCAAAGTATGGACTATTCATGATCTTCTGCCTTTGAGTATCGCATACGTTACTCATCTTTACCTTACTTACCTTAAAATCTCTCATCGTATCTTCTATCTCTTTCATGACCTCCCTTCCACCTAGGTGTAATTCACGTCCATAACTTGAAACTCTATTATAATACTTGCACCTCTGGTGCATACACAATCTGGTGGGAGCTTCGTACTGACTTCTTATAAGGCTGGTACTTTTCTAACCGGCTTTATCGTAAGGCCGTTATAGAACATGTTTGTTGTACTATCCCTCTTTACTTCTGATATTAAGAGTGACCCTGTAATGTGCTCAATGACGATTTCTATAAGTTGCAGGGCCCAATAATCAAACTCCTTATTTACTTAGTTGATCTACTCTTTAATTTCCTCTTTTCTCTAATCAACTTTTATGTACGCTTAAGCTATCTACCGATCTGCGGCTCATGGTGTTAGTTATTAATTTTAGCCTTTCATGGCGCTATGGAATATCCATGATACAATTATTTTAACAATTTAATCCTTTGTTTATGACCTAGGCTCAATTGTTTCTTTTAACATATACCAGAATCTTCTACTGATGTATATACTGCGTGTATAAAACTCCGAATCCTTAAGTGCGTTCATAACGTAATCAACTCTGGATCATTGATCGAATAATTTATTTTGTTCCATCTTAGCTTATTTTTTCTACTTAAGCAATTACTTTTCCCTGTCTTCCTTTCCCGTTGTTGCTTCCATACTTAGCTTATCTTAGTGCCCACACATGCCAAAGTTTTTGTGCAACTCATATGATGTCGAATATTACTTTTAATTTTACTTCCCGTTCATTAGCTACAGTAGGTGTCACTTTTCTTTTGTAGTTCTTACAATGTTGTTGTTAGACTGTTGTTACACAACCATTTCCTCTTTAGGTCGTTGTGCTTAGGTTGAAGCCTTCTTCCTTATTCCTCAGCTAGTCTTTCGTTGTAGTACTTAGGGAGAACCCTTGACTCTCGTAAATCTTTGAGCTTATTACGGACCTTTTGATGTCCTTCCTTACCTATAATCATCCGTAGTTGCTTACCTCCGTGCCCTTGTACTTGTAGGGTTGCTTTTGAACTGATACTTTGACTGCCTTCCCAGTGGAACTTCCTTTTATCCCCCGTAACACTTATACGGTACTTTATTATAATGACATTACTGCGAGGCTGAATTCTCCATGTTGGGGTTTACTACATTTATCTTGCATGGTCTGCTGATTTGTCTGTAACTTCTTGTCTACTCATAACTAGGCTCTTCCTGAATCAACTACTAACTACTCGTCGGCCCATTCTCATACATATATTTCACGTAATCTTTCTTGGGTTATTTCCTTGCCTTAGCTTTCCTCACGTACTGGCGCCTTATCTATCAACAACATCCCGGGCATGAACCCTTACTTCCTTTTTTTGACGTCGTGCTTACATTACATTCTAGAATCAGAGCATATCTGTAACATTTGGATAAGTGCAATCTCATTCCTTTCTCATTTTTATCGCACTCTTCCTTTACCATTCCATAGTTACTATAATAACTTAATTATGTCTTAATTCCACATCACTCCATATTCCCCGCTTTAGGGAAGTACTAAGATTTAGTGCTATGACGACCTGCCTATATTTTTTTTTCATCTTCATATTTGGCGTCCTTTCACATCATCAATAACCTTTACTCGCCTTGCAGTAATCCTTCTGTACCAAGGATAAAAAAATTCCTCACTCGCAATGGTGACACTTAGTGTAACTGGAACATACAGTCCCTTAAGCTTAACTTTGCTCATATTGCTTGCTTTAAGGAAGCGTCTCCCTGAATGACCATTCTCTCAATTCATCATGGACCTTATTTTGTTGTCCATTATATTATTGCCGGAATGCAATCTGAAATTCTCATGATGCTGACTATTATCAAATTACTCAGCTCCTAATTCATGTTTAGTTCATCTTGTTCACCAGTCCATACTGATTTTTATTACTCTAGGGTCTAACTTTCCCTTCTGTTAATCATGTCAGAGTCGCGAACTTATTTATCGAAATGAGGATATGAATGTATGGCCTATACTCTTTTGTTGTCTTAAGGCCCATCACCTCTCGTCTCTTTCTTCATTTGACTACATATTCTATAACACTCTATTTTTGCCATCCATGTATCACATCTCCTTCATAATGCTTCATTATCCCTCTTCATACTTCCCTGCTAATATTTCTATTTATCATTTTATCCTAAAAACTTTAACAAGACATTCTTTTGCTTTTTATCTTCCCTTACTCCATCTATTGGCTCTTCGGGCTGCCTAACATTCTCTCTCTATTAGGGACGGGAGCCATACTAAGGTATTATTGATCCCTTCAAGGCTTCTAGTTCCTATCTTTGTAGTACTCATATCCAGTTGTACTATTTTAGTGTGCACCATCTGGGTGTATCACAAGGAGATCTATTAGCACATTTGCAATGTCCTTCGTAAATGCCAACTAACGTAAACAATTCATCCACCATTATGGCTCACTCTAACTCCAGCCGGATCGTGATATTATGTCTTTCTCTTAAACCATATTTTTTAGCTCCCATAGAGCATAACTCAGATCGGTGTGGCCAATTTTATATACCTCTATTACTGTTGAAGGTAACTCAAAATGCTTATATCTCTCTTCTTGAATGGTAAATAAGGATAATCTTTACTAATTGGGTACCTCGTACCCTCCTTCACCTTACTTTTTATTTACTTGATGCAACTCATGTCTTACTTGCGATTCCGTTATTCCTATTTACCGTAAGAGTGGACAAGTATTATTTCCTAAAAGATCCTTATCAAAAACCGTACACCTTTTAGTACACGCGCGATCTGCTGAAGACCTCTCATTTACTCATCATAAGCAAGATGCAAAATTAAATTCCTCTAACTCAACACTTCCACAGCTATATCTCTTATTGATCGTCTTTCTGAATGTACGAATCATCTTATTATGAATAAAATAGAAGTTCGGAATTTGAATTCTTATAAGTGAGCTCTACCCAAGATCTAGAGTACGAAGAAAGAGTGACAATCCTAAATGCCATGTAGCCTCCTGCTTATAAGTTGGTGCACAACACACCCATAAACAAGACTCTACTAGACACGGCTTATAGACTCCATAAGATGGAACTACTCTGATACAACTTTTGTCAGGCCCCGAACCTTGGGGACGAGACCGGCACCCGGTGCCTCACCTAACCTTGAGTATCAACTTGTGACTAAGGAAATCTGAACATGTAATGTCATACTTTAGCCATGGGCTGCCTTGCAAGACAATTGCGAATGTTGACTGAATATCAATATAAAGTTGGGCCGACAAGGCCGTCATAACTGCTATAACTAGCAAACCAACAAAATATACATAAAAGGCCTACAATCCCAACATACCGCACTAATTGACAGGACATGTCTACAAGCCTTTACTGGTGGATATACTGTGATCGGAATAGCTCCCCAACCTACTCATAACATATATACATATATACACAAGATGTAATAAAGCTCCAGACCCAAAAACTCTGAAAGGCATGGAGCTTACCGATCAAGCTGAAATCGGGAAACAACTAATGAGGAGGTCTACCCGTCTGTCTATCTGAACCTGCATGCATGAAATGCAGCGCCCCTAGAAAAGGGATGTCAGTACGAAATAATGTACCGAGTATGTAAGGCAATATACTGAAAGCTGAAACTGAACTGATAATATAATAAGTGAAAGCAATTGGAAGTCAAATATAATCTGAAGATATTCTTACCTACTGACACTGACACAATTCTCTCAATATAGTAAGTAAAATAGTTGTCCGGCCCTATAAGTCTCGGTATATATATATAACTGCTCTGTCGTAGTAGGATCTCTCATAGGAGCATGGTAATACTAGGCTCTGTATCTCGACCAACTGGGCTCGCTCATAGGCGCTCGGCCACAGTAGGCTCGGTATATAACTAACCATCTAATCAGAGGTTGCCCAATAGGGGCCTGCCTATCGATTATAGCTCGATGGTAATGAAAATATTGTAATATTGTATATATAGACTCTCTGCTCTTTTGACTAGAAAAAGGAAATACTCAAATGAATATGAAGTCTCGATAAAGATAATATTGTAACTTACAAAACTAGGAATATATACATAAATTCAGGGATATGAATTTTTCTTTATGCCTCGTTATCAAACTCGTGTAATCACGAGATCATGCAAAATGAAGGAAGAGCTTATCCTTATCATACCTAGAGTAGGGAAAACTCTATATGAGATTCTTGGAAAAGGTTGCACCGTACTCCTTTAGAACCGTAAAATTTTACATTGCTATGGTTCTAACAATTCTCGTTGGAATTGTTTACTATTTCGGAAGATAGAATATCCTAGGAATATCCAATTACCATGATTAATGAGAATATAAAAATGATATCCATGCAAAATGAAATTGAGGGATAACGGATTCAGAGGAAATATTCAAGAAACTAAAATATTGAAGCTTCAAGGATTGTGTAAGAATACTTAGAAATGGTCACAAACTTTGGGTAAGGAGTTTTGTAGGAATCTTGTACGAATTTTTGTTGCTAACTTTTCAAAAGGGAAGTGTCTTGTTAGAAAGATATGTTTTGATTACTAACATTGTTAACTAAGAAAATATTATAAGGGAGGTTTCTTGTTACCAACACGTTATCTTGCCACCTAATTACAAATGAGCCTTAGTCATTTATTTGGTTAGCTCCTTGCTGCCACGTGGGGGGAGGGGTGGGGTTTTTAATCTTTATCCACTAATTAGGTAATGTGTCGTTACCCAGTAATTAACCAGTTACCCGCGTAATTAAGAATTGTCTCAAATTATTTAAATTACTACCCACTTTTAACACACCTTATACACCTTACTATCATGGCCATATGGTATCTTGTATGGTACTAGTCCATAAATACCGGATATTTTAGCTCGGGCCGTATTTTATCCCAAAATATCGAACTTCAACGAAATTCATTTTCTTTGATTTTCTTACCTTCTCACCTTCACGAATTTACTCATTGCTTGTTTGAAAAAGCATAAAATACTCATAATCTTAAAATAATCTCATTCCCGAACTTACGTTGATTAACTTACGATGAAACTTTAATGTACGAAAAATGCGGGATGTAATATCTTAGTTCCGAGCTTTTATCAATTTACTTATGGCGTACTTTCACATACAAAAACATAGGGTGTAACAGAAAGTCGCCCCTGAAATTACAAATTTAGCCCTGCAAAATATTTCCTCGGAGGGACGTGCGCGGTCGCGCACCTAGACAGGTGACCGAACATCTGGCCGCGCACATTTGAAACTTTCTGTCTGACTTGCACGGCCTAGTGCGAGGTCAGTGTAAGGTCGCGCACCTGGGCCATTTTCTACTCTCGTTTTATTTCTTCTTTTTAACGCGAACCACCGTTGATCCTTGAACATGCTCCCAGTGTACTCCATAATCTTTTACTTGGCCCTAACACTCCATATTAGCTAGAAACGAGTCCTAACCCCATTGTAGCCCGAAATTTCTCCTGCAAAGCTTAAAGCAATTAATCAGAGTAATTTACTACCATTTAGCACTCAAACATCCATAAAGTGCAGCAAATTAAAATGCAAATAGTGGCTAAAACACATAGTTATAGCATACCATCACATACCCGTGGCCGCGTTCCACCCGATCCAAACAGAGTACCGTGGCGGTATGCCACCCGATCCACACATAATAATCTAAAGAAAATACACCTCGACCCGTAACTCTTGTACTCACGAAATGCCCGAATATCAACCATAAGCACGCTAGGTGCATAATACAAATCCTGGTGAGACAGGTAGCATCTATGCTACAAAACTCAAGCACAACTAAGGTGTGATAAATGATCTGCATCTCGAGAGACATCCTGCTCACATAACGCCATCGCTATGCGGGACCTCAACGCATGTGAAAATAATCAAGTCGTCTCACAACCCACGTGGCACAATAGAATATTACATGAAATAGCTGACGACGAAATTAACATCTAATGCCCGGATACTCTTCCATAAGGAATGGTATGCTGAACGAACACACCCAGCCTGATGTAGAGTACACATCCACATTTGGACCCATGAACGGACCTCAAACCGATTCTGATCATGCCATGTTTGGAAAAATAACCTCTGAAGGAACCACAATGACCTTTTTCCCATGATACACAAGAACAGACGTCGAACTCAGAATAAACTCCCACAAGTCTCAACAAACTGAATAGAGCGCCTTTCAAGCCTAAACCCTCACATTAGTGATAGTACCAAGATCTCCATATTTGGTTTCAATCTTTAATCAATTAAGTGATTACATGTCACATTTATACAATTTTCATGTGGGATACATTCCCACGACCTTCCGCACCAGGTAAAAAGTAGGAACATTTATACCATCGGACACACTAATGCTGTAAAGCAAATCAAGAATCGGCAAATCAGTACACAAAGCCTCTTACACAGGATACCGATCTCAGGTGACGCCAAAGACAATACCAGCTTACTCTAACCATCTGAATCATTTCTTGCTCATCCGAGCTCGTGATATTCTTGTGAACAACAATCTGCAACTTTAATCCTCAAATTCCATTTTCCATGTCGCTCACTGCACCTAACATGCCAATACACGAGAGTACAAGAATTTCAACATAACTCTTGAACCACTAATAGAATAAACACTTCACCGTATAGAAACATTTTACTTAGCTCATTTCAGAAGAACCAATGCAATATGCAAATGAATTCTCAAACCGCGAGAAATAACAAACCTCATATCGTGATCTAAACCGCCATGACTCTTCCGGAATCCATTTACTCAACCTAGTACTTAGAAAAAATACCTCCCAAATCAAGAAAATTATGGTGGATGCCAAGCCTCGCACGTACCGTCACAAACCACATATATAACTTAACACGCTGAAGGAACTTATCATGGCCACAATCATGTCAATTCAACCATTACTAGTCGGCACGTCTTCTTCCAATTTATCCTCAACTTGCCTTAGAAATAATAATAGCTCCATTCATTAACGTAATGAAACCCAACAACACTCATCCCAAGTGACCCAATCCACGAGACCACATTGTCTAAATACCCATGAACCATCACATATTCTTCTTAAGCGCACAATAGCATCGCCAACTATTACACCCATTCTGTAAGACCTTCCGTTAATCTGGAGCTACTTATTCCCTTCCTCCAATACTACACCGCATACCCAATGATAACATAGAACATTCCAAGTCCTTAGGTATTTTACTCACATTACTGAACCAACCAGGACCACTATTGAAAGTCACCCACTCTGTCTTGACTCCGAGTATAAGCCAAATTCTAGTGCTCTGCCCACACATATACACCAACTATATTTTTCCCCTTGTACATTAATTCCACCAAAGCAGATTCTCTGAGTCTTCTCAAAACTGAACATTAATTGATAAGGCCCAAGTATAGCACACACTCCTCAAATCCTTTTCTCAAATTACCACTGATGTTTTCTTTCCGTAGTCGTAATAACCCACCAATATGCCGATAACCAGAAACCTTGCAAGTAGACAACCCTGCAATGCAATCGTAGATGCTGAGGCTCTCCCACTTAGCTTGAAGCTACAATTACATTACCCCAGAACCCACCAAGATTCTTTCTTCCTCGTTGAGATGATCCTGCACAATTGACCCGCCAAATTTCTCGAAATCCTCCTATTAAATATTTCGTGACCATTCTAAATCACTAGACACATTCACATATTCGACCTCTTACTAGATAGCCAGTAGAATTCTTCGTAGAAGCTTCATCAACACTACGCAACCGCTAACCTACTCACATGAGATAACTCACATGTGAAAGTTCCATGTCGACGTCTCCCAATGATGCTGCATTGTGTACAATTACTACGAAATCAGTAAACCCTCTTGGGCCCGTGCTCATCCACTAGATATACAAGTCTGTTCACTCCCCATTGACGTCAACTATAGGTGCGACAATACATTCTAATCCGAAGTCATGTTGCATTCTTCTTCATATCAAGCAACTCCTTTCTGTCGTATCCAATCTTCCCCAGTATAGTAGCCAATACTCCAAATTAAGTCTGTAGACCTAGTCACTGCCCACCATGGATTCCAAATCACTCTAATCTTTTCTCAAGGCGTGTAGCTATCCTACCACAAAACCCATATGCTACTCTTCTACTCTCCCAGTTTGGTCAAACCCTCACCTTTAAGCAACTACTCGACTTCTGCTTCTCACACTTGGCCTTCTAGAAATTTACCCACCACAAGACACCTCCCACATGTCCTTTCTCATCCTTCGCTACCCAGCTATTGCCTTAAATAAAAGTCCGTCTCTGTAGAACTTGAACCAATAGATCGTTACCAACTTTAAAACATCACCGAAGAGCATCCTTCTCGAGCCATCAACACTAGGAACACTGATTTGATCCTGAACCACTGCACACCTACGATCTCTTACAGACGCCTCCCCAGCACTATTTCACAATACCCTACACCAAAGGTGAATTGAAGAAGACCATAACACCGGCGCACTTAACACATTCAATCAAAGACGATGGCACCACATCACAGATGAAAATTCCACCACTCTCAAAAATACCAAGTCTCGTTACTCCATCAACCCAAACCTAAACATTCTTAGTCTGATTGCTTAGCCTCTGCTGGAAGTAAAACACTGAACCTCTGAATCATACACTAAGGAAAACCTCATTTCAAGTCATGCACTGCCCCGACACATAGACAAGTATCATACCATTATGTCAATATTGTGTGATAACAACTCATGAACATCTTAGAAATATTTTCATATCCTCAAAACGATCGAAAATACAGCTACTGAGCTAAAATGAAAGAACATCCTTCCGTAAAGCGACTACATTAGCCCAATCGAATACGCAGGGATAAAACATCATGTACCACCTCTGCAGTACCATTAAAATTCCTCGATTCCCAATTGATAACAAGTGTTTCACGTCGCATAAGATTGAATTGGAAAGAAACAAAGGCATGTGCCTCAAAGGAATCAAATCACACGATGAGGAATCAAGAAGGGAGGTGCTCTTAACAGCCGTGTAGCCTCTTGAAGATAAGTACAAATGTCTCTGTACCGATCCGCAAGACTCTACTAGACTTTCTCATGACTCGTGAGACCTAAAGGAACCTAGAGCTCTGATACCATGTTGTCACGACCCAAAATCCATTAAAGGTTATTATGGCGCCTAACGTAGCTGTCAGGCAAGCCAATAATAAATGATTTCCTTAATTGCTCATTATAGTATTTGAAATCATAGTTTTATTTAATTATATAGTACAAAATGGGAGTTACAAGTGAATAAAATATCTTCGCAACTACATTAATGCATAACCCATAAGCACCCCCAAAAACCGGCGTCACAAGTTCATGAGCATCGACTAGGGAGTAGAATAAACTACAGCATCTTTCCGGAATACAAATTGGACAGGAAAATATAAAATAACTCTAAGGGAGACTCTGGTGGCTGCGGATCATAACCTGAAATGCAGCTCACGGCAAGTCCCCGCATCATCCGCGCCTGAAGAACCACCAAACATAAATGTACCTGCAGAAAAATGTGCAGCAAGTGTAGTATGAGAACTTAAATCAATGTGTACCCAGTAAGTATCTAGCCTAACCCCAGGGGAGTAGTGACGAAGAGTCGACATCGACACTCACTAGTGGTCCAAAATTATCAGGTACAGTAAAGAGGTGAATAAATATGAGGCAGAGTAAATAAATGAAATAAACAGGTGTAAATATGTGGTACAATTCTCCTCTTTACAATAAAATCAATCTCTCAATTAGCAAATTCCTCCACAACCGGAGCATATATATACATATATATATGGACCTCGCCAAATAGGTTGTTATAAATTTAAAAGGGGAAAAACTCACAGATACCCTGGCTTCTTGACAAATATTATGCAAGATTCCATGTGTTACGACCCAACCTATGGGCCGCGACGGGCACCTGATACCTTACTCAACTGAGTACCAACATAACATATCTTTCTTATCATACTCATGAGTAAATGGTCCAAAGGTCCGTCATGAGATAACCAAAATAAAATATAGTTGGATACTAAACATAGGATGACCCAATATTATATAGAAACTTATACATGTGACATACAGGCCTATAAGGCTAACATAATCATTTGTAAACTCAAAACATAGGCCGACAAGGCCATACAAGTATCCATATACCTGACATCTATCTACAAGCCCCTTAGACTACATAAATGTCATATAGGTCGGGACAGGGCCCCGCCATACCAGTGAATACATGTCCCAATCATACTGACCAAATAGGCAACTCCGGAGCAAGTGAAGTGTAGCAACACCTTCTGCTAAGTTGATAGCCTACTAGGAGGACTTTCAACTTGTCTATAGGAACCTGCGGGCATGAAACGCAACATCCCTAGGAAAAAGGGACGTCAATACGAATAAAGTACTGAGTATGTAAGGCCAAAAAGCATAAATAAGAACAATAATATAAAGATAGATATAGGAGATACAACATGTAACATATGAGTGCCTCTAAGAGATAGTGACATGAAATGCGTGATACATATATATACATAATCTTTTAAAAACATCCCCCTCTGTGGGCATCATCATCGTCATATCGTACCGACCTCAAAGAGGACTAAGTAAAAATATACCCAGCCATCATAAGGCTCGGTAGAATTGTACCCAGCCACGTGGAGCTCGGTAAACCTAACTGATCAGTGGTTGCACAATAGGTGTCGTACCCGGCCGACTATAGTGTGGCTCGGTAGAGTAAAATAAATACTATATATAATGCATGCTGGACTCATGCTATCACGCACTAAACCTTACGGAGTGATGTAAGGTAGTTACACCTTCGATTAACATTATGGACATCATACCATCAATATGAACTTCACTAGGACTCAAGGATCATACATACTTTCTTAAAATAACTTTGTAAGGATAGAACAACATGGACAACCTTAGTTTCTAGGAGTAGATTCATTATGAAATAGCTTATCGTTTACGTTCATTTCACTTTAGATCATGCCAAAAGAAAGAAGGAAGTGCCTTAACATACCTTTGCAATCTTCACTCCAATCGTCAACAAAGCTCAATATGATCTTCTTACGTCCACAATGAGTAACCGACTTCGTCGTCATCATATAAGCATTGTAACTCTCATATTTCAAAACAAATATTCTACAAGAAAACGGACAGCACCTCCCCTGTTTTAACTACATCCCATATGTTACCAAAAGTCACCACACAGCCCGAACAACAACAATATAATTCACAATAAGCTCTTCGATTAGTTCAATAATCATTTTGAGCGGCAAGCTCGATTGGAATCCATATAACCCATATCACACCTTGTAGTCTTCTTACATTAACTTAACAACATCATTAATATGATAATGAATTAATTCATCAATGATTCCATCCTTAAACCATATATTTATTACAAAGGAAACAATCCACAACTCCAATTTTCTTCGATTAGCAACTTTATTCACTAGTTCATGTCTAGTCCAACTATTTAACTTAATCAACATCAATATAACCTTAAGCACCTGCAAGAACACAATACACATACCTCCTATAGTAGCTTCAAGTTGTAATCCAAGTTATATTTAGCTTACAACAGCTCTCAATGGCAGTACAATACCATAGAAATGACTTAAGCTAATCCAAGTATTATCTTGTAGTTTATTATCCTAACAACTTAACGAACATACAAGCAAGCTTAAGAAAAACTAATAGGCTGTTATACTCACCTTACACAGTATCAACCACTTGAAATTTGTCCAAACACAGCCCACAATCATCCTCAATGACACCACAACACTATAGGTGTTGTATTCTCTTCTTGAATCAGCTTTTGGTGTTCAAGTTGGAGTGTAAACACTTGTAGTTCACCTTTAAAATCTAATATGTATGAAGGAGGGTCTGATTAGTACCTTAATAAACAAGAAACAGACGAGACCTGACGTTACTTGTCATGACGACAAATCTAAACCAGTCGTGATGGCGCCTATCTTGGAACTAGGCCAGCCAAATCCACATTCAAATCGTAAATAATCTTCCATTTATATCATTACTAAACTGATAACCCATAAAGGTTTCTTTTAAACATTTTTAAAAAAGATAAAGCTACATCAAATATTACATACAATCCCGAGATCCCGGAGTCACTGGTCATGAGCATCTATAGAAAATATACAACTTTGGAATATAAACTCTATAATAGTAAGCAGGAGATAGATCAGGGCTACGGACGTGTGCAACTACCTCACAAAATCCCCGAGAAGTCTCTGGTACAGATACACAGCTCACTCTGCCCTAGCACCTGTATCTGCACACAAGGTGCAGGGAGTAATGTGAGTAACCCAACTCAGTAATAATGAAAACAAAAATCAGGTATGAGCAGTAAGAAACACATAAAGTCAAATCATCATTTCACAATAAGCACATTCTTTCTTTCCAACAGTGTATACGTTAAATCATCACGCTTAAAAGATGATTTTAGTAAAAATCATTTTGAAATATACCTGCCAATAGTTTCAACATAACTTTCAAGAAGTTTAGTGTAAAAATAATAAAAATCATAAAAATCCTCTCGGGCAAAAACATATTTCATAAGTTCAGAGTGAAAGTGGTAAAATCATAAGTAGCCTCTCGGGAAAAACATGTATCAGAAACTGCCCCTCGGGCGTAACATCACTCAGAATTAGCCCCTCGGGCATACCTCATAGTTACTCATAATCAGCCCCTCGGGCAACCTCACAGTCACTCATACCTCCCAATCACTCGTCACTCGGCACTCGGCACTCGCACTCAGTAGGTAAATCATAAATAAAGTTGAGTTTCAAAATCAGTTAAACATAAAATGATTGAGTGTAAATCATAAGTCAACACAGTACGGAATAGCAGTAAAAGCCCCCAAGGGGTCTAAACAGGTCGGCACAAGGCCCCAAACATGGCTTACAACCCAAATATAACCATAGTCTGAAAACACATTTAACAAATGATTTAAAAGTAAATACGCAACTCCATAGTTCCCACGGGAAGGACCAAGTCCAAATCCCCAATCAGTGCACGCCACACACTCGTCTTCCAGCATGTGCGCCATTCCAAAATTAGTGAGAAAATACGAAGATTGGGGTTTCATACCCTCAGGACAAAATTTACAGTCATTACTTACCTTAAACCGACCCAAATACTAATCCGCAACGCTCTTGCCTCTCGAATAGGCTCCTGACTGCTCCGAATATAACCAAAACCAGATTAATATCATCAATATACGCTAAAGGAACAAGGCCCACTCGAAAACTATCAAAATTAGGCAAAATTCCCGAAATTGAACAAACGCGCCCCTCGGGCCCACGTCTCGAAATTCTATAAAAATCGCATCACAAGAATCCTTATCCTCTCCCGAGTCTATAAATATAAAATGTATCAAAATCCGGCCAAAATTAACCCCTAATTCCTTGATTATAAGCCTCAATTTCCCAAGCCCTAAACCCCAACTTATGCTATTAAATTCCACTAATTCCAAGTCTAATCCATCAAATATCACATAGAATCGAGTTTTTAGTCCAAGAAACATACCTCCACAGAGGACCCCCGAATTCCCTCTTCAATTTGCTCCAAAAATGCCTCAGCCTGCATGCAAAAGTGATGAAAGTGCCAAAAATTCTCCAAGGGCCCTAAATATATATGATCTGCCCAGTGATTACCGCACATGCGGCCTCATTAGTGCACCTGCGGACCTGCACCTGTGGTCCCAGGTGCGCACCTGTGGTCCCAAGTGCGCACCTGCGCATCCGACTTAAGTCCCGACTTCAGCACCTGCGGACCTCTTCTCGCACCTGCGGGCTCCCAGTTACGACCAGTCATCCGCACCTGCGCTCCTAGGCCAGGTCTCCCTCTTCCGTACCTATGGACCTTGAGCCTGCGGTCTTCCTTCCGCAGGTGCGACCACACCAGCAGTGGTGCACCAGCAGCTGTTTTGCTGCAATTTTCCAAGTCCAAACCTCCGTTAACCATCCAAACTCAATCCCGAGCCCCTCAGGACCCCAACCAAATATACCAACACGTCATAAATCATCATCCAAACTTATTTGAACCCTCGGGACACTCAAAATATCATTGAAACACAAATTCGACTCATGATTCAAGCCTAAGAATCTTAAATCTTCTGAAAATCACCAACGATGCCGAAATCAACCAAAAGACATCCAAATGACCTGAAAATTTGCACACACGTCCAAAATGACATTACGAACTTTCTCAAACTTGCGAAATTCCATTTTGACCCCCATAGCCTATTTTCCACTGCTGGCCGGAAAGTACCAAAATCTAACTTTCGCCAATTCAAGCCTAATTCTACACCGGACATCAAAACCACATTCCGAACACACTCCTAGGTCCCAAATCACCTAACGAAGCTATTCGAACCATGAAATCTACATTCCGAGGTTGTTTACCAATAAGTCAACTTCCAATTGACTTTTCCAACTATTGAACCAAGTTTAGAGACTAAGTGTCTCATTTCTCTCAAAAAAATCGCTCCGTACCCGAGCCAACCAATCTAACACAACATAATGAAGTTGAACCACATATAATGAAGCAGAAACGGGGGAAACGGGGCTATTACTCTCGGAACGACCGGCCAGATCGTTACATCCTCCCCCACTTAAACATACGTTCATCCTCGAACGTGCCAAGAGTTGTTCTCCAACACCATCAAACTGCCGTGTAACCTCACCATGCACATACCTGGGGGCGATCTCACGCCACCTTATCCCAAATGGGTCCGATAACACACATAACTGAAATTTCACAATTCGACCTGACACATAAATCTTAGAACCAAATTCCCAATTTTGAAATACTTTGCAAGATAAAAATTCCACAACTATAAACTGAATAAGTTTGAACACGCTGTATCAAGCCATACCCGTAACCCAAGATGCAATCACATAATATACCGCATGATTCAACACTCATGGCGATAATTCCTAATCACAATAGCTGCTCAAAACAACCCAATACTGGTAAATAACCTCTTATCAAGCAAAGCCTCGCTTTAAGACTTTCATAAGGTGCCAATGAGGAAAGGAACACATAGAAAAATAGCAACCATTCATCCAATAACCCAGACATGAAGCTCCCCCTTCCCAAATAGGGATTATAGCAGATTTCTAAGCCGACTCCCGATATTTATCCTTCCAACTATGTTGTACACAATTCTGATAGTATTCATCCTAGGTCCAATGACCTCTTCTCATCCAACACAACCACTCTGATGACATGACACATCAATATAATTCAAAGCCATAACATGTGCAACTCGTGCACTTAATAGAAACATCCTAATGTAATCAAATTATATAAAAGATTCACACGAGAGGACCATCCCGCCATTAAAAATTACCGTCACAACACCATGCTAAGAACCTGGCACTCATCGAAAAATCAAAACACACGAATCTGACACCAAGGATCATACCTCCACATAACTCGGCTACAATGCGTGATCCCATCCACACGTTGGTCCACATGAAATACTTCGAGTCGCCTTGCTCAAAATCAATAACTATGCGCAATTCAACATCAAGTGCTCAAAGTGCATTGACATAACCACGGGGGAACCGGAAGATACCATGTCACACGAATCAGCAATAACATAACCAATACATCTCAATCCCGCAATACTCAGTTACTTACCTAACTCAAATCCCGCTATAAAGCCCAAATAAATTCGCACCATAAGTGCCTATAACCACGATCACAACTCCTTGCAACACTGAAGGGTAACTCATACATCACTTCAGAACACGAATAAACTCAATGACAATCGAATGGTACATCCCTCAACAATAGAAATTTGGGGTCAAAAATTCCGACCAGGTGCGGAACACACACCCATACTGGGCCTACCAATAACCTTAAATCAACTCTGGTCACCCACAACAGATGGATAACTCACCGAAAATTTCACAATGACTGAATCATGGTACATACTAACATCTGACTAGCTTTGCTCGCATTCTCGCAGTCCATAACCACAAAATAATCTGCTTATGAGAACTCTCAGTCTCGAAGTTCATGAAGCGCACGAATTACTATATCTGATCTCAACCCCACCGCTCCATTATATAACACCTCTAATACTCAATCATTCCACGAGGGATACCGCAATAATTCTTCTGTGCCACCAAGAAACCATGAATATCAGCAGTTGATACAACAAGAGAGCGTCACAATACCAATGAAGCACCCTAACCTCCACACATCGTCCCTTCATAAATGTATACCCTCATCAAGCCACCCAACAGTGATATCATCTACCTAGTCATCTGAAACTGCCAATGTTGTCTAAGAATTTTGACCTTCCTTCCAGAATTATACTGTGACCTTATTGTATTGGTAAAAAAGAGTTTCACACGTAAGGAAGCTTCTGACAACTTAGCCAGTCACGTGGACATAGGAAAACACGATAGCTGGGTGTGATTCTTTGAAGAGGTATGGAACAAAGAGGCATGATTCAGTAAACCCTCGAGCTTATCAGCCACGGAAAACTCAACATGATCAAAACAGGCGGGAGGCACGGTCAGAATGAATCTAGACAAAGCTACAGGAAAATTCAAAGACCCACAATTGATTACTCGAATGTTATGTAACCGTACCCCAATTACCGTTATACTTTGTAACGCCTCATTAATGTCATAATTAATCATTAATGAGCAACCATAGCAAGATTTGTACGTTATAGGAATCTCCTATATAAGAGAGGGGAATATAGCTTGTAAAGGCATCTGATTCTCGAATATAATTGACTTCGCTTTTCTATATTTCTGCAATATTATCTGTTATTCATTTTTTTCTCTACTTCCTTGATTATCAGTAACCCCTGTTTATCTTTNGGTTCGAGGGAACAATCCCCAGAAAGATCCAATAACAACAATGGTGATAATGATCAAACTGTGGAACAAGATTGTGTAGAGAAAATGATTGCAGAGTATGTGAGCCAAGCTTTGCAAGAATTTAGGAGAGGATTACCAGCAGCATTACCTACACCGCCGACGCCACCCCCAATAAATCCATCACCATGGAAAATCCTCAATCTGGGTTGGCAAACTCAAGAAGAGGAGATACTCCTAATGAATCTCTCGAAATGAGACCAGGTATATCTAATAACTCAGAATTACAAAATTTACTGCTAACCATGCAGAAACAGATGAAGGAGCAGAACGATCGCATCGAACAAATTCCTGGAGTACCACCTATCATCAAAGGCATTGATGTTGATAGATATTCTCAACAACTTTGGAAGCCAAGTGCGGCATCCTTGCTTATACCCAAGAATTTTAAAATGCCTGACGTTCCCAAATATGATGGAACAACTGACCCACGTGACAATGTGACTGCTTTCACTACTGGGATAAAAGGCAATGACTTAACAAAACCAGAGATTGAATCAGTCCTTGTCAAAAAATTTGGGGAAACACTTACCAAAGGGGCCCTAACCTGGTATTCTCTTCTCCCTGAAAATTCTATTGACTCTTTTGCTGAGCTTGCAGATTCATTTATAAAAGCACACTCTAGTGCACAAAAAGTTGAGAATAGAATGGAAGACATATTCAAAATAAAACAAGGAGATACAGAACTACTCCGTGAGTTTGTAGACAGGTTTCAACGAGAAAGAATGCATTTACCTAGGGTGCCTGATAATTGGGCAGCCATGGCATTTGCAAGCAAACTAAACGATAAAAGCTCAGAAGCCACGAGACGACTTAAGAAAAGACTAAGAGAATTCCCTGCTACAACATGGAACGATGTATATAATAGGTACAATACTAAACTCAAAATAGAAGAAGATATCATTGCTCGTTCGAGAGATGTAGATCATTCCAGATCCAGACATCCTGAATCAGATAGAAGATCAGGTAAAAATAGGTACGATCCTTACTTAGGACCCTTGGGACGTGATTTTCACCCCAAGTTCGAAAACACTAGGTCGGACTATAGACCACAACGAAGAGACGTAGTCTCATCCTCGTCTAGATCCTGAAAAGATCTAGATGAACGACCTAAAGGTAATACTCATATTGGGGATCATACCTTTAATGTAAGTACTACTGAACTTGTCTCAATATTGAGGAACATGGGAGACAAGGTTAAGTGTCCCAAAGAGATGCGGCCAAATCCAAGTAGAAGGAACCCAGATCACTGGTGTGAATTTCACAACGATCATGGGCAAGAAACTGCGGATTGCAGATTTTTACAAGGTGAAGTAGAAAATTTATTGAAACAGGGGTATTTAACAGAATTGTTTAGTGATAAAGGTAAACAGGCATATATGAGGAACATCCAGGAGCCCCCAAAGCCTCTTTCTCCAAAATGAACGGTCAACGTGATACACGGAGATGAAGAAGTAAATGGAGTGATCTGCAAAACAACCACAAAGTTCACAATTACACATGGGAAACGGGCTCGTGAAAATATTGAAGAAGACGATATAACCTTCGATGATGCAGATATCGGCGGATTAATGCTTCCATACAACGATGCTCTAGTAATATCTTAACTTATTCATGACACCAATGTAAAAAGAATGTTGATTGATCCAGGCAGTTCAGTCAACATCATTTTGCTAAGAGTCGTGGAAGAAATGCTACTGGGGAATCAAGTAATACCAAGGGCATGAGCCATATCAGGGTTTGATAACTCTACGAGATAGGGGAATCTCCCAAGCAGGTAACGACGCCCAAACAGGCATGGAAGAAATTACTACCCAAATAGGTACGAAAGGTATTATTGCTGAAACAGGTATTAAAGAAAATACTTACGAGAAGGAAAATCAAGTTACCACGGAAGGTGTACTATACCACATAGATGCAGATTCCAGACTGGACGTCATTCATGAACCAGAGGAAGATGAACACATCAAAAGAACTACAGAGGAGCTCGAAGTTGTTCCATTATCTAAACAAAAGCCTGAGCAGAAAGTGTATATAGGCGAGAAGAAAAGAAAGCAAGGACCATTCAAGAACCAAGTGATCGACGAAGAGGTACAGAAACTTTTGAAGATTGGTTCAATACGAGAGGTAACATACCCTAACTGGCTAGGAAACACTGTGGTAGTACCTAAAAAGAATAGCAAGTGGAGAGTATGCGTAGATTATACTAACTTAAATAAAGCATGCCCCAAAGATTCATTCACATTTCCACATATAGATTAAATGATTAATGCCACAGCAGGTCATGAATTATTGAACTTCTTAGATGCATATTCTGGTTATAATTAGATTAAGATGAATCCCTCTGATGAGGAAAAAACTTCCTTCATTACAAATAGGGGGACTTACTGTTATAAAGTTATGCCTTTTGGCTTGAAAAACGCTGGAGCCACCTATCAAAGGTTAGTGACTAAAATGTTCCAAGAACATCTTGGAAAGACGATGGGAGTCTATATTGATGATATGTTGGTAAAATCAACACAAGCACAAGACCATTTTCAGCATCTCTCTATTGTTTTTGATATTTTACGCAAGTATAATATGAAGCTAAATCAAGAGAAATGCGCTTTTGGACTGCAATCAGGTAAATTTTGGGGTTTCCTTGTATCGAACAGAGGAATAGAGGTAAATCCCGCTAAAATTAAGGCTATAGAGAAAATACCTGATATTTTAACAAATAAAAAGGAAGTTCAAAGACTAAGAGGGAGAATAGCAGCTTTAGGAAGGTTTATTTTTAAGTCTTCCGAAAAAAGTATTAAATTCTTCTTAGTTCTCAAAAAGCAGAATCAGTTCGAATGGACTGAAGAATGTCAGCAAGCCCTCAAGAATCTAAAGATTTATCTATCGAAACCACCACTACTTTCAAAGACAAAAGAAGGGGAGAGATTGTACATCTACCTGGCTATCTCAGAAATTGATGTAAGTGCAGTACTGGTAAGAGAAGAAAAAGGTAAACAATCACCTATCTATTATGTAAGTAAAACTTTGCTAGATGCTGAGACAGCCTTAGCTTTAATAATGGCATCTAGAAAATTACGACCATATTTTCAATGCCACCCAATCATCGTTGTGACCTCATATCCTTTAAGAAATATTCTGAATAAACAGGAATTGTTAAGAAGATTAACCAAGTGGGCCATAGAATTAAGTGAGCATGAAATAATCTATCAGCCTAGGACTGCAATTATGTCTCAAATACTAGCTGATTTTGTTGCTGAATTTAGTAATAGCATTATACCTGAAATAGAAAGAGAGTTACAACTCTTTAGCGGTGCTAATCCAGGCCTATGGACCTTGTTCACTGATGGTTCTTCAAATATAAAAGGTGTCGGCTTAGACATAGTCTTAATATCACCCACGGGTGAAAAGACACGACAAGCTATCAAGTGTTATCCTATAAATAACAATGAAGCAGAGTACGAAGTTGTTATTGCAGGGCTTGAACTCGCACGGGAGCTCTCAATCGAGCAAATTGTGATCAACAGTGACTCCCAACTGGTAGTAAATCAGATACAGGGGACTTACATCGCTCGAGAGACTAGAATGCAACAGTATCTTGAAAAAGCACGAGAGCTCGTGAGACAATTCAAAACATGGAAGGTAATGCAAATACCTAGAGAGTAAAATGCAGAAGCAAATGCATTAGCTAACCGCGCAGCAGTCACGGAAGTAACAAACAAAGACAATGCAATTGTCATCCGACTACTTCATTCAATAATAGACCGGGACAGGAATGAGGTAACTTTCAACAACTTAACCTGGGACTGGAGAAACGAAGTTCTTAATTTTTTGCAGAATGGCACCGTACCTGAAGACAGGAAAGCAGCTCAAGCACTTCACCGCAAAGCTGCACGGTACTGCCTTATTTGCAACTCACTTTACCGCAAGATGTTCGGAGGACCCCTAGCTAAATTCCTCGACCTAACCAAATGGAATTTGTGATGAAAGAAGTCCACGAAGGACACTGTGGAAATCACTCAGGGGCGAGATCCTTAGTGAAAACCCTAATCAAGTCTGGATACTATTGGCCTAAGATGGAAGAAGAGGCCGAGAACTTCATATCCAAATGTGACAGGTGCCAAAGGTTTGCCAATAACATGCATCGACCAGCGGAATTATTGCATCCAATAATATCCCCATGGCCTTTCATGAAATGGGGTATGGACATAGTGGGACCTCTTCCCATAGCTAAAGTACATGTACGATTTTTACTCATGCTAACCGACTATTTTAGAGGCAGAAGCATTCAAACAAGTGCAAGAAAAGGAAGTTAAAAGCTTCTTATGGTGAAACATAATATGCCGCTTTGGAATACCAAAGGAAATCGTGTGCGATAATGGCCCACAATTCATAGGCTCGCAAATCACAGAATTCTTCGAAAGTTGGAAAATCAAGCGGATCACTTCAACGCCGTAACATCCTGTGGCTAATGGTCAAGCTGAGTCAACGAATAAGGTCATCATTAACAATCTAAATAAGCGGCTGGATAAAGCCAAAGGAAACTGGCCTGATGAGTTACCAGCGTTACTATAGTCATACAGAACAACTTCAAAAATAGACACGGGGGAAACTCCGTTTGCACTTGTTTATGGCTCAGAAGACTTAATACATGTGGAGATTGGCGAACCAAGCATACGGTTCTTAACAGCCATAGAGGGAGAAAACGACGACGAATTGAGAACCAACCTGGACCTGCTCGAACCTCGGAGAGAAGCAGCATTGATACGGATGGCAGCTCAAAAACAAATCATAGAGTGTTATTACAACCGTAAAGCTCATCCCAGGTACTTCAAGATTGGGGACTTCGTCCTCAAAAAATTCTTTCAATCAACGAAAGAAGCAGGTGCAGGAAAGCTAAATCCAAACTGGGAAGGACCTTACAAAATCCGAGGCATAGCTGGGAAATGCGCCTATGAGTTGGAAGCTATGGACGGCAGAGTTCTACCAACAAGCTGGAACGCCATCCACCTAAAGAAGTATTACTTCTAAAAGAAAAGAATACCCCCCGTCAGGTATCACACGTTCGATTTTATTTTGAACATTTAAAAATTTTACTAACTTTTTTAGATGATAGGCATAAAGCTAACCCATCACCAGATGATGATATTAGACCTGCAAAGACGCGAGGAAATAACACGATTCCCGGTCTAGGGTTACACTTTCTGATGGACATTTTAAAAGGGTTAAGTAGTCATCATCTAAAAACTATATACCTTCGAGTCAATAATGTTTTTCCTTTTCAGGAAAAGGGCCACAAGGAAGGAATAATCAAGTGCTCGAGATTTCATTCTTCAAAGCTCAAACACTTGGGGGACTATACAGTATGGAAGGCTAAGACGAAGCAAAGAAGACTATCAGAAAGTCAAAAGATCGAGCCTGAAGACCCATCTACCCAATGAGACAAGTGACACGAGCAGAATTGATAGAAATCAAAAGATTCATCCAAATACAAAACCTAATGTAAAAAGCCAAAACCTTCGAACATGTTCACATTCAAAGGCAAAATAATAGTCACAAGAAAGAAATGTACATCTTTATACTTATTCAAAGTTGTTGTAACAAAAACAGTTGGGGGTAAAATATCATCATCAGTGTACTCATTCAAAAAAAGTGTTATCAAATAAAACAGTTATGGATGAAAGATCTAAATCTTTGTATTTGTTCAAAAAATTGTTATCAAATAAAAACAGTTACAAAAAAGAAAACATTTCCCTCATACTTGTTAGGAAATTGTTTCCAACGAAAACAGTTGCGGGTAAAAACCCTAATCTTTATAAAAACGGTTGCTAGTAAAAAAAATAGTTGTTCCCTTGTATTAATATCGAAAATATGTTACCTACGAAAAAAAGTTACGAAATACAAGAGTATATCGAATCTATTAAACAAAAATAGTTGCAACATGAGTTTTAGACGATAATCAAACATATGTAAAATGTCATGGAAGTTCAAACAAAAAACTTTCCTTAGAAACATTCTTAAACATGCGTAAAATTCCTATCACTCTATTGTATTATCATGAAGTTGAGACGTCTTCTTCATGTCAATTATAAAGGTCCCTCTTCCATAAATTATGCCTATTACAAAAAGGCACACATTTAATATGACATTGTGCCTATTACAAAAAGATATGAGTAGTCTAAAGCATTCTACATGCAAAACTCAGAGGTAAAACTAAAACCTCAAAAAATGAAGCATGCAAAAGACTTAAAGAGTGAAACAGAAACTCAACAAAAGTCGTACTAACATTAATATATTAAAACAGCTAAAACTAAGTATTAACTTATACTTAGCCGTATAAAATTTTTATATACATTGTGGTGCCCCTAAGTTTTCATTTGGGGACTTTAAAGAAATCCAAATTTACCCCCGATGGGACTGGGGGTAACCACCAATTGATACAAAGAAAAAAAAGGGATGAACCAACTAAATTTCTTCAAGAGAGGGGTTGACTTTACTGGAAAAGGGAGCGGGAGCGACTAGGGATGAAGAGGGACGAGCGGCTAGAGTCTCACCATCAGGTGAAGAAAGGTTATGACCTTGTTGAGCCTTCTCCATGGCTTCCTTGGTTTTAGCTATTTCAGCACTAAGGTCGAAACCCTCTTGACTCATTTCCATTAATGTGTCAAGGCGAGAATTCATGTACGCCCAACTCACATCAACAACAGCCACCTCTTCAAGATATTCATAATCCCTTGCCCATACTTGAAGCTCAGCTCTCAATCCGTCTTTCTCCGCTTCCGTAGCTTCATGGGCGGCCCTTAACGGTACAATCGACTCCTCTAAAGTTTGAGCTTTATCTAAAGCCTTACAAAGGTCCTCTTGAGTACGAGTGAGTGATTGCATGAGCTCGCCTGAGTATTCCTCCTTATGCCCCAACAAGTTTTTCAAGTCTCTAATCTCCTCTGAGGCACGGGACAGCTTCTCAGCGAACGAAGACTCTAGAACACTCTTGCCTTTATCAGCCTGACTGGAAGAAGCCTTCTCTACTGCCAGTTCTTCTGCCATGAGTCTCATCTGCCGCTTCAAGGTACTCATTTCCTCTTCTAAAGCATCCACGTCAATCCTTAGGCTATCATACTGTGCTTTCCAATTATCAGCATCGGCCTGCATCTCTTTTCTCTCCTGGTCCGTGTTTGAAATCCTCTTCATAAGCTCCATGCCTATAAGGTTAATCTACAAGAAATAAACCAGTCAGATATGGTAAATTTCATATACGAAAATGTTAGAGGATAATTTGCATCATACCTTCAAAGAAGTATGCACGACCTCATTGGGCAATGTAAGAGCACTGTGGCTGGCTAGCTTGGCTTTCTCAGAGGGACCTATCAAAGGCTTGAGCCACACTTTGGGCTCACCCGTTTCTTGAAAAGATTCCCCTCAGCTGGAACCTCTATTACCACCTGATGCATCTCTCTGCTGGAAGACCCTACTTCCTTAACGGAAGGCATGGAAGCAGGCAGAGATGACACAGCAACAGGCACGGAGGGTTGAGGAGCTGGAGAAGCCACAGGCAAAGCAGTAGGCATGGAGGGTTGAAGAGTCGAGGAAGTTACGGGCAAAGCAACAGCAGAAGCCGAAATAGCCAAAGGAACAGATGATACAACTTCTCTTAAAGAAGTAGGAAAGACAGCAGCCAAAGGGACATCGTCAGGAGCAAGATCAACACCCCCATGAATAGGGGAATGTGAAACATCATCAAGGACAGAGGGCTCAATCATAGACACGGAAGGCAAGTTTAAGGGTGTAAGCTCATCATCTGAACCACCCGCCTTCTCCGTGGCATGTGCACTAAAGCACCTTCTTCTTCTTCTTCTTCTTCTTANACAAGAGCTTCACTTACCGTGGGTATTTACATGCCAACCATACCTCCCAGCGAGGTACTTCCAAGATCTCTCTTCTAAAGGAGCAACGGACAATAATTTTTCTAGCCAATCATGAATACCGGAGACATTCTCAACAGTATTCATGATTTCTGAGAGAAGAAGAAATAGATATGGTGTTAATAAAACATCTCAAGTCAAAACGAGAAAAAGTAAATAAATGTGAGCTAAAGCATACTCACGTGCGTGATTCCACTTCTCAGGGAAGGGAAGATTTTCTTCACCCACTAAACCAACAGTGGGTACAACAACATACCGGAGGTACCAACCCCTATACTTATCATCTCCAGGGGTTACCAGCACTCCTTTGCTTCTAGCAGCCAGAGTAAAAACCCCTTCACGAAATAAGTTAGGAGAGTAGAGATGAATAAGATGGTTGAACGTAAAAGGAACCGAGGATAAAGAAGCCAAACTCCTAAGACATGCGATAACTCGTCACACAAGCAGACCAACTTGTCCTAAGCAGATATTGAAAAAATGGCAGAATTCAATTATGACTAGGTCAATGGGGGGTCTAAACCCTAGAGTGAAAAGGTACGTATAAACAAAAGAATATCCCGTCTTGTAATACGTTATTCTTTGATTACTATTCGGAATATAGACAGGGAAATCAGGCCTCCAAAGGCACTCCCTACGGACAAGGGAAATCTGACCCTCGGTAATAAGGGTTGAATACCTTTCGACACTTTCAAGAGAAGAAGATTGATCTACAAGAACTTGACTATCCCTAGCAAAAACAAACTCAGCAGGAACAATTTCATCAACTCAAGGTTCACGAAGGCGTTCGCCTCTACCTCTAGACAAAGACCGAGAAACCCTAAACCTCGGAGAAACTAGAGATCTAGTGGAAGGAGAAGGAACTATCTGAGAAGAAGAGGAGCCCCTCGAAGGAGTGGATCCTAGACTTCTAAGTCTACCACCCCTCCGACTCCTAGTCGGAGCAGAAGATGGCGTTAAACTTTCAATATCTATTACTCCCTGAGGTTGGTTTGAAGAAGACATGTTTAGAAAGGCAAGAAGAAAGTTCTTCACAAAAGACAAAGTTAGAAAAGTGTTTCGTGGAAGCAAAGAAAAGAAAACATGTATTTATACTTGAAGACAACCGTCAAACATGAAGAAAAAGGAAAATAATGATGAAAAGTCATAATTGAAGATGTCACTTCGAGACTGGCACAGCCGCAAAAAGCCCTAAAAGGTGCCGAGTAAATGCAGAACCAATCCGAAAAGGACACGTGGTATGAGCATTAAATTGAAGTGACAAATGAGGCCTATGGTGCAGAGAAGGATACAATTATTCGAGGAGAAGCGGAGGCAAAATATTCCCTCCATAAATGAATATCCACTTACCAAATATTAATCGTTAAATATATGGTAAGTGGGGGGACTATCTGTATTGGTAAAAAAGAGTTTCACACATAAGCCAGCTTTTGACAACTCAGCCAGTCATGTGGACACAGGAAAACGTGATAGCTGGATGTGATTCTTTGAAAAGGTACGGAACAAAGAGGCACGATTTAGTAAACCCTCGAACTTATCAGCCAGGGGAAACTTAACCTGATCAAAACATGGGAGAGGCACGGTCAGAATGAATCTAGACAAAGCTACGGGCAGATTCAAAGACCCACAATTGATTACTCGAACGTTATGTAACCGTAACCCAATTACCATTATCCTTTGTAACGCCTCATTAATGTCATAATTAATCATTAATGAGCAACTATAGCAAGAGTTGTACGTTATAGGAATCTCCTATATAAGGGAGGGGAATACAGCTTGTAAAGGCATCTGATTCTCGAATATAATTTACTTGGCTTTTCTATATTTCTTCAATATTGTTTGTTATTCATTTTTCTCTACTTCCTTGATTATCAGTAACCCCTGTCCATCTTAAAAATAGCTTTAGTCAAAGGGTCTAATTCTTTGGTTAAGCACTCACATATGCCAATCTCAACTCTGCACAACATACTTCATACGCCATGCCATCATATGATAAATATGAGAACTTCATGATTCCTTCCGAGCCACAAGCAACTATGCACCCAACTAGCCAAGAACTTGACATTTGGTCCCATTTAGAAGAAAAATCAATGTACATCACTTGCACCTCACACCAGAAGAAAATATGCATCTCTAACCATGGTAGAAATCATCAAGAACTATCTGAATCCCATTTGTACAACACCAAACTGTCAGGACTGAATCCATCTAACTCAACCAAGCTACGCATGTCACCAAAACCCAAGAGCATTGCTATGAAACACCTATAAAAACTCATTACCTCATGAACAACCAAAGAACTAATCGTATCCCTTACCATGTCGATCCGACCTATTACCAAGTTGTCCTATTTATCCAAGTTCCTTCTGACTTACCTGCGAATTGGTACTTCTCCTTGCCATAATACCATAGTTCACAACCCAAACTCACCACACGAGACTCAAGCATAACACCATACCGTCTAAGGCTCGTAAGCCGCTGAATATTCTCTCAAATATCGCCAAAAGTAACATATTCAAAATACTTACTCTGAAGAACTTCCTGCGAATCTAAATCCATTATCTTCACTTTCCTGATACTGATATGTAGAATCCATGATAATGTAGAAATTCCACACGTCTTGGCACCCTCCAACGTAAATCTCAGTTCTAGCCTAAAACACACCTTGAAGATTCCCAATTGCTATATTTAATCTTGAATTCGTCAGATCCATTCTCGAGAGTCATCCACTCTACACAAATCTTGATTACACCGATCAAGCAGACAGAATGACATGACCCCGTTTGCACAGTAACATACTAGGAAGTAATCCACACACTGGAAAAAACAAGCAACTCCATACATTGCACCCACTACACCTCTTACAATTACAATTCAAGTCATTCCATGATTCTTATGCACCCATAAAGCATAACACAACCCCTATCCAAAATTTTCTTTATTCAAGTCATTCTCAGTCTCAACCTTTGCAGGTCATAACTCACCATTATACCTTGAACCGAACCCAACACATCACATAATCGTGCAACCAACTTATCATTAGCAGACTCCCCCACTTGGCTCAAAGCCATAGATCAAAACAGACAGTAACTCATAATGAACATACGCTAACCCCGCCGCCATACCACTATGAGATTCAACTAAATCCTTCATAAGCTCATATATAACTCAAACCATTTAACATCCCCAATCATCTCCAACCTCGCATTCACCATTGCAACAGTCGTGCCAACTCCCACAAGTGATCTAGACTCAAATTGCAATATATATCAATTACTGGTAAAAAGGAACTTGCTACAAAACAACATAAGGATCATACAACCTCAGGACACCCCGCGAGAAATAGCCGCACCTGCTTAGCCTCAAACTGATATCTCTCTACACACTTCCGAAGATCATAGCTATTACGCAATCTCTTTACCCTCCTACATTAGAACAAACTAATGCCTACCCTCGAGACATCACAATAAGTGGTATAAGAACCTGAAGTTGATGGCAGAAATAAGAATGGAGTTGTGGTTAAAGAAACCTTGAGCTTCTGGAAGCTCTACCCACACTCGTCTGACCACATGGATACCCTCAGTGGACACCACGTGTCCCAATGCTACTGAACTAAGCCCAATAATTCACACTTGGAGAAATTTGCATAAAGCTTCTCCTCCATCAATCTCTATGATACCATCCTCAAATACTGAGTATGCTACCCCTGGCTATGCGTATACGCCAGGGTGCCATCAATGAATACAATAACAAATGAGTGCTAATACGGTTGGAATACACCGTTAATCAAATACATGGGCATTACTGGAGCATTGGCTAGCCCAACAGACATCACCAGGAACTCATAACACAACAGAAGGATCAGCTTCACTCCACAACTGAACAACATAAGAGGTCTTCCCACATACTCACGACTCGAGGTCATATGCCAACTCCAGACAGAAGTCAAACACTCAATAGTTCTTGCTACATATCCAGCCCATCCCCTTTTTATCACAATCAAACAATATGAACACATCTCACCCTCAAATCACACTCACCACATAGACATCCAGTCACAAAGTCCCGTCAATAGGGACACCAACGGACATATAAGTCCCCAAATGCACGGCTCACACAGTCAAAATCTTAGCACTCAAGCCACAGAATGAACCCGGCCTCAAGTCCTCCAACTGGACCATTATTAACATGCTAAAATCACATCTCATCCATGGAAGTCACAAGTCGTCGATGCATTGCTGATACCAAGCGCTCACGTGCGCGTTCGAATACATGGAAGGAAGTCAAGAGTTATGCTTTTGGCTGAATAAAATGGATTCGCACGATAAAAATTTAAGAATGTGAGATTTTCCTAAGGTTCTGCAGCCTCTCGAAGATAAGTACAGACGTCTTCGTATCGATCCGCATGACTCTACTAAACCTGCTCATGACCGGTGAGTCCTATGTAACCTAGCGCTCTGATACCAACTTGTCACGACCCCAAATCTTAACCAGTCATGATGGCACGTATCGTGGAACTAGGCCAGCCAAACCAACACTCAAATCGTAAATAATCTTCCATTTATATCATTACTAAACTTATAACCCATAAAGATTTCTTTTAAACATTTTTACAACAGATAAAGCTACACCAAATATTACATACAATCCCGAGATCCCGGAGTCACTGGTCATGAGCATCTACAGAAAATATACAACTCTGGAAATTAAACTCTATAATAGTAAGCAGGAGAGAGAGCAGGGTTGCGGACGCGTGCAGCTACCTCGCAAAATCTCCGAGAAGTCTCTGGTACAGATACACAGCTCACTCTGCCCTAGCACCTGGATCTGCACACAAGGTGTAGGGAGTAATATGAGTACGCCAACTCAGTAGTAATGAAAATAAATTAGGTCTGAGCAGTAAGAAACACATAAAGTCAAATCATCATTTCACAATAGCACATTCTTTCTTTCCAATAGTGTATACATTAAAGCATCACGCTTAAAAGTCGATTTCAGTATAAATCATTTGGAAATATACTTACCAACAGTTTCAACATAACATGATTGAGTGTAAATCATAAGTCAACACAGTGAGGAATAGTAGTAAAAGCCCCCAAGGGGTCTAAACAGGTCGGCACAAGGCCCCAAACATGACTTACAACCCAAATATAACAATAGTCTGAAAACACGATTTAACATATGATTTAAAAGTAAATACCCAACTCCATAGTTGCCACGGGAAGGACCAAGTCCAAATCCCCAATCAGTGCACGCCACACACTCATCATCCAGCATGTGCGCCATTCCAAAAATAGTGAGAAAATACAAAGTCCGGGATTTCATACCCTCATGAAAAAATTTACAGTAATTACTTACCTCAAATCGGCCTAAATACTAATCCGCGATGCTCTTTCCTCTCGAATCGACTTCCGACTGCTCCGAATCTAACCAAAACCAGATTAATATCATCAATATACGCTAAAGGAACAAGCCCCACTCGAAAACTATCAAAATTAGGCAAAATTCCCGAAATTTGCCAAACCCGGCCCTCGGGACCACGTCTCGGAATTCTATAAAAATTGCATCACAAGAATTCTTATCGTTTCCCGAGTCTATACATATAAAATGCATCAAAATCCGTCCACAATTGACCCCTACATTCCTTAATTATAAGTCTCAATTTCTCAAGACCTAAACCCCAATTTATGCCATTAAATTCCTCTAATTCCAAGTCTAATCCATCCAATATCAACATAGAATTGATTTTTTAGTCCAAGAAACTTACCTCCACAAAAGACCCTCGAATTCCCTCCTCAATTTGCTCCCAAAATGCCTCAGCCCGCATGCAAAAGTGATCAAAGTGCCAAAAATTTGCTAAGGGCCCTATATATATATATATATATGATTTGCCCAGCGATTAGCGCACCTGTGGACCCGCATGTGTGGTCCCAGGTGCACACCTGCGCATCCGACTTAAGTCCCAAATTCCGCACCTGCGGACCTTTTCTCGCACATGCGGGCTCGCAAGGGCAACCAGGAATCCGCACATGTGCTCCTAGGCCAGTCTCCCTCTTCCGCACCTGCGCAAAGTATTCGCACATGCGGACCTCGCGCCTACGATTTTCCTTCCGTAGGTGCGACCATACCAGCAGTGGTGCACCAGCAGCAGTTTTGCTACAATTTTCCAAGTCCAAACCTCCGTTAACCATCTGAACTCAATCCCGAGCCCCTCGGGATCCTAACCAAATATACCAACACATCATAAATCAGCACCCAAACATATTCAAACACTCGGGACACTCAAAATAACATCGAAACACAAATTCGACTCATGATTCAAGCCTAAGAATCCTAAATCTTCCGAAAATCACCAACGATGCCGAAACCAACCAAAACACATCCGAATGACCTGAAAATTTGCACACACGTCAAAAATGACATTACGAACTTGCTCCAACTTCCGGAATTCAATTCCGACCCCGATAGCCTATTTTTCACTGCCGACCAAAAATCGCCAAAAACTAACTTTCGCCAATTCAAGCCTAATTCTACACCGGACATCAAAACCACATTTTGTACACACTCCTAAGTCCCAAATCACCTAACGAAGATATCTGAACCATAAAATCTACATTCCGAGGTCGTTTTGCAATAAGTCAACTTCTGGTTAACTTTTTCAACTATTGAACAAATTTAAGAGACTAAGTGTCTCATTTCTCTCAAAAAAATCGCTCCGGGCCCAAGCCAGCCAATCTAACACAACATAAAGAAGCTGAACCACATATAATGAAGCACAAATGGGGGAAACGAGGCTATTACTCTCGGAATGACCGGCCAGGTCGTTACATTACTTCATTTTGAAGAAACCTCCAAAACAGCCACAAGATGAAGAACTACGATCTAGCAAGCACCACGGGGTTTCTAGCATTGGATTCATGTTTTTATCTTAGGTTTTCACCCTAGAATCATGGAGGAACCATTGGAGAGAATTTAGGAGGGTTTAGGAACTATTTTGGACGAGAAAAATGAGTGAAAACGATTAGAATTGACATAAATACAAGCTGGAGTTTACATCGACTTTGTGGGTCCCATGGGAGATGCTTTGCGCAGTCTCGCGAAAACGTGAATATCTATCTAATCTTATGTCGTATTGATGAAAGATTAAATGCATTAGAAACTAAACTCGTAGATCTTCAATTTGGTAGGTATATTATCCCTAATTCCAAGTATATTGGGATAAAATCTCAGCTACATTTGACCTAATTTTCAGAACATTATGAATGTAACTTCTGAAGACCTTTGCCAACTTTTGTTCCGCAACTTGTTTGACTTCAAAACGTAGCACACAACTATCATACGACAAAAATAACTCAAATAATAACCTCCTTATCACGTTAAGAACTATAGTCTCACCCTAAAGTACATGTTATAACATTCCAAACTTGTCGACTTTCGACAAAACTTATTTTCTTCTAAGATTTCCAACCCTCTTTGTACTTATTATTCATGATCTTAAATATTTGTAACCTCCAAGGTAACATTATTATCTTACTTTATATTCTTCCAAATATAATCTTATTTATGAGCTTACATCAATTGACTTACGACGTATTCTCGCGTACGAAAACATGGGGTGCAGCAGAGGATATTGTATAGAAATCTCGAGGCGTACGGCCCGATCCCATCATAATTTGTGCACTACCGAGGGTCGAATGACACGAACCATAAATGCATCTATTAAAATCTGAGGCGAACGGCCCACTCCCATGAGAGTGTGGTACATAAATCCTGCCGAGGTGAAAGGCCCGATCCCATTAGAATAAGAAGATTAAACAGGTCCTTGACCCCCAACAAATAAACATGTGAGTTATAATGTTTAAGGAAAATTGTTCAATGAAAACGTATAACGGTGAGAAATCCGTAAGAGGAACACTATTATTCCATGGAAAATCATGAAACTAGCAAAAACTCTAAAATTGCAAGTCTATCACTCTATGATGTCTAGTCTCAAGTCGTAATGCAAAATAAAAGAATTAAACGAGCAAGGATAATCCCTACAGTACAAGTATAGCATGGTGTGAACCAAAGTCTACCTGGACAATAACATAAATCTAACTACGTACGGACTCTCGTCACCTCGTGTGTACGTAATCCCCAAAACAAGTTGCACATATTAAATATATCACCTAAGGGTAGGTTCCCTTTCACAGAGTTCGACAGGAGACTTACCTCGCTCCGAAGTTCCGTAACCGGCTCCAAAGCCTTTCCAACAGCTCCAACTGATGTCGAACGTTCCAAAACTTGTCAATATATGTGAAAATCCATAAATATATACTCTAATACTCATTATAATCCAATTTACAACAATTTCCAACTCCGCTCGGAAAGTCGATAAAAATCACCCTCGGGCCCAAGTGACCGAATTCCGAAAATTTTTGAAGATAACCATTACCCATAACCACACGAACTCAAATATATAATTTGTTTCCAATTCCATATCTAATTTCGTGGTCAAAATCCAAAAATACCATTTTTTAGGTTTTTCTTCAAAATCCCAGATTTCTACTAATTTTCTATAAATTTCCATGTTAATATCTATATATAGTCCAAGTATTTAACTTGCAATAGGTGGGAATCACTTACCTTGACATAGATGATGAAAATCTCCTCTTCGAAAGTTCCAAAAATGCCCAACCAAGTGAAAAATGAGAGGGGATGAGCCAAACCCCGTATTAAAACCATTCTGCCCAGGTCCGCTCTTTTTCACGATCGCGGGAATGCCTTCGCGATCGCAAAGCCTAAACACACTGCCTCCACATTTTTCCTCTATGCGTTCACGACCCAATGGCCTTCGCGTTCGCGAGCCCCAAGTCGCGTTCACGAAGGCTTAACGTCTGGGAGGCCCCAACTCCCTACCTCTTCGCGTTTGTGTACACCCACCCGTGTTCGCGAAGGCTTCTACAAACTCAGCTCCGCGTTTGCGAGTTCGCGATGGGAAAATCCCAAAAATCCTTCTTCGTGAACGCGTGAGACCTTTCGCATTCATGAAGGACAACACTAGACACCAACATCAGCCATTGAAAAACAGGGAAAATTGTCTGAAACCACTTCGAATCACACCCGAGGCCCCTAGGACCCAGTCCAATCACACAAACCAGTCCCATAACATAACACATACCTGCTCGAGGCCTCAAATCACATTAAACAACACTAAAATCACGAATCACACCCCAATTCAAGCTTAGTGAACTTTAGAACTTCAAACTTCTACATTCGACGCTGAAACCTAATAAATCAAGTCTGATGGACCTCAAATTTTGCACACAAGTCATAATTGACATTACAGACATATTTCAACTTCCGGAATCGAAATTCGACCCCCGTATCAAAAAGTCCACTGCCGGTCAAACTCCCCAAAAACCTTAAATTTTTCAACTTTCGTCCAATGACTCCGAAATGATCTACGGACCTCCAAATCCACATCCGGATGCGCTCCTAAGACTAGAATCACCATGCGAAGATATGTCCATGCTTGAAATTCCAAACGGATGTCGATATCATTGAAATTCACTTCAACCCCAAATTTATGAAATCCTTCCATAACCAACTTTCCACAATAGCCACTTAAATGCTTTTGAGTCGTCCAAAAACCAACCCGAACATACGCCCGAGTCCAAAATCATCATACATCCTGTTGGAACCTTCAAATCCCAATTCCAAGGTCGGTTACTCAAAAAATCAAACCTTAGTCAATTCCTCCAACTTAAAGCTTCTGAATGAGAATTTTCTTTCCAAATCAACTCCAAACTTCTCGAAATTCAATTCTGACCATGCGTACAGGTCATAATACCTGAAGTGAAGCTACTCAAGGCCTAAAATCTGTCACGACCCAAACCGATGGGCCGTGATGGTTACCCGGTACCTTACTCAACCGAGTACCAACGTAACGTATCTTCCTTATTACAACATCAAATGCATGTGCCATACGGGCCTAATAGGCCAACATAATTATTTATAAACTCAAAACATAGGCCGACAAGGCCGTACAATCTTTCACGTATACGACATATGTCTACAAGACTCTAACAATGCATAAATGTCGTAAGGGTCGGGATAGAGTCCCGTCATACCAAACAATACATGTCTAGATCATACTAACCAAACAAGCAATTCTGAAGCAATGAAGCGCACCAACATCTTCCTCTGAGCTGATAGCCTACTTGGAGGGCTCTCGACCTGTCTATCGGGACCTGCGGGCATGAGCCCCCAGGAAAAAGGGACGTCAGCACAAATAATTTACCGAGTATGTAAGTCACATAAATAAATACATAAGAGACATGGAAGAAATATAGAGTACATGACTCAACCTGTAAGTCTGAATAACTTTGTAAATCATAAATTACTTTTAGCGTCATGCGTATGCGTATGAATGTCATGTCGTGCATAGATACATGTTCCATAACATCATCAGCCTCTTGAGGGAATCCATCATATCATATTGGCCATTATGGGCAAAATCATCATCGCATACCAGCTGTCAGGTGGTGGTGCGTATATAATGCCATAACCTTTCCCATATCCCATATACATACATACATACATATATATATATACATACATATATATATGTGTACATAATTCCGTTTGAATATACATACATATATACGCGTATATAACACCGTTTGAACCATATTTCAGCCATTGTGGGGAACATCATCATTATATACCAGCTGATCAGGTGGTGGTGCGTATATAACGCCATAACCTTTCCCATATCCCATATACATATATATACATACATATATACGCGTATATAACGTCATCTGGTCATGGGTCAATGTGCATATGTAAATACATGAAATGCATATGAAATACGCCAATAAAATCTCTCGGTACGTCATAAGGCCATTATGCCTCTAATTAATATCATGAAATAAACTTTACCAACATACGTATTTTTTAGACCCATGAACAGAAGATAATAATAATTCTCATGGGGAATCAAGAATATAGACACCCCTACTATTTTTATGAATAGAGTAATTTATAGAAATTGTGTATTTGCTCGTTTCTTCAATATAATTTGGACCATGCCAAATGAAAGAAGGGATAGCCTTACCTGTTTCTTTAATTATTTGATCGAAGTGAGCTTCTACTTCTGGGAAATACGTTGGAACGAGAGGATGAAGCTTCAGATCTGAATTTGATCGAAACCTTGTTATGGATCGAATATTTGGACGAAATGATTCTGTTTTCTAACGTTCTTGGTTCTCAATTCTTGCCTTCATTCTACTACTCTTTTGGTAAGCTTTAACTTACTTTCTGGATATTCAAGACTTTTGTTGTTAACTTAGTTTTAGAAATTTCAATGTGTAAAATGAATTCCACAACGTCAGATAGTAGATAAGACTAAGAAGACTTATTTTGATAAGGCTACTTTATTTACTCCTTAGGTGCAGACACCTATGTATAATTTATTATGAGTCATATTTTAATTTGGTAGCATTGTGCCACATGGAGACTGGGGGTGGGTTACTTTTTTTAATTTTTTATCCACTTATTAGTTAACCGGGTAATGTTATGTTACCCGATAATTAATCAATTACCCGGATAATTTAAAAATTATTACAAATTACTTAAAATTCTAATTATTTTCAAAATACTTCATATATAGTTTATGTATTACACTACCATGGTCATATGGTACCTTGCATGGTACTAATTTATAATTATCGGATATTACCGCTCGACCCGTATTTTATTCCAAAATGCCAAAATTTGATAAAATTCATTTTCTTTGATTTTTCTTACCCTCTTACCTTCCTAAGTTTACTCATCACTTATGATCCTTATTATCCCCAAATAATCTTTTCCTTGGACTGATGTCAATTACCTTACGACAAATTCAATGTACAATACTGCAGAGTATAACACTGTCGTAATATAATATTGTGAGACGTAATATTGCGGGGTGTAACAAAATCACCGAATGACGCACTAGAGATCAAAATTAAAGGTTTGGTCATTACATGGAGCATTGTGTACCGTTATAAATTTGGGGCGTTGTGTACGTCGTCGTGGTAGATTTGCATATTGTGTATGCTGCTGAGGACTTGTTGGGGTGTTTGAATTTCCTGCACTGTCGTTAATGACAATTCCTTAGTGTAGATTGTGTTGAGATATACATAGTATTGTTGTTGAATAATTGTTTGGATCTTATAGAGTAATTATATGGTGAAAGATTAATGTGCATAGTATTTATGTTCAGTGTGTGTTTGTATTTTATAACACTTGTCCCAGAGGTATTTAAAGTGGAGGTCGAGGATCTAACATGGTTATATTTACGTATAACTCACTCCTTACTTGCATATCTATGTAGATATCATTGCGGGAGATAGAGTTAGTAGCTGATGAGTTCGCTAGAGTGAATCCATTTATTAAGGTGAGCCACCGCATTATTCGGGAGGCTGCCAAAAGAGTTTTTTTGACATTTATTCACATGATGTGTTTTGTAATCCTCTTAGATGCTCCATGGTCTAGGGGGTACGCAGAAAAACAAAAAAACAAAAAATTAAAATTACAAAAAAAAAAGTAAATTTTTTTTGTGCTGGTTAGGGTGGGGGTGGCTGGTGCAGAAAAACGAAAAAATAGAAATTTGAAAGTTACAAAAAAAAAAAGTAAAAAAAAAAATTTTTGTGCGAGGGTGGGGAATGTTGAGAAGGAGTTTTAGAAAATGTTTTCCTTTCTCTTAATAAGGAAAACATTTTCCTCCAATTGGAGGAAAATGAGTTCATAAGGAAAATATTTTTCAAAATATTTAAGCCAACCAAACATGGGAAAATTGGAAAATATTTTCCGGAAAATGTATTCCTTCATACCAATCACACCCTTAGTCTCTTAATTGGAAGCTTAAGTTGGAAAAGTCGGCCGGATGTCAACTTATGTGTAAAGGAACTCGGATTTTAATTTTGATGGTTTCGTTAGCGTCGTTTATGTTGGACTTAGGATCACGTCTGGAATGTGATTTGGAGGTCTATAGTAGAATAATGCTTGAATCGGCAAAAGTTGGAATTTTGGCGAATTTGACCAGGAGTGGAAATTTTGATATCAAGGTCGGATTGGATTTTTAGAAGTTGGAGTAGGTTCGTGGTTCATTTATGACTTGGGTGCAAAATTTGAGGTCAATCGGGCGTGATTTGATAGGTTTCGGCATCGTTTCTAGAACTTGGAAATTTTAAAGTTCATTAGGCTTGAATTCGTGTGTAATTCGTGTTTTTGATGTTGTTTGAGGTGGTTTGAGAATTCGACTAAGTTCGTATGATGTTTTGGGATGTGTTGTTATGTTTGGTTGAGGTCCCGAGGGCCTCAAGTGAGATTCAGATGGTTAATGGATCATTTTGGACTTAGCTTGTTTGCTGATAACTGCTGGTTTCTATTGTTGTTGGTTTCCTCTTACGAGTTTATGAGGCAGGTATCGCATTCGCCAAGTGTACCTGAAGTCTGAGGAGGGTTTAATCGTCGCGTTCGCGAAGAAGAGGACACATTCACGAAGAAGAGAAAAGGCAACTGAGGACCCTAGGTCCTTGGTATACACGTTCGCGAGGTAAGCGTCACGCTCACGAAGGTCAGAGTTTGTAAAGCTACACGTTCGCGAAGCACTCGCGTTTGTGAAGATTAAAGATGAGGGGCAATCTGATTTGGTCTACGCGAACGCGAGAAGACGATCGCGTTCGCGAAGAAGGAAATCTGGGCAGACAGTATTAATTTCAAAAACGAGGATTTGAACCCATTTTTCATATTTTGAGCTAGAGACCACGGATTTGGGCGATTCTTGAAGGGTTTTCGTGGAGTTGATTGGGGTAAGTGATTCTTACTTGTTTTTGGTTAAATCCCATGATTACATCTTTAATTTTATTATCTAATTTGTGATTTGGGGTGAGAAATTGGGGAAAAAGAGGAAGAACTCTTGAGTTAGAATTTTGAGGTTTTGAATGGGACTTTGTTATCGGATTCAATAAATTTTGTATGGTTAGGCTCGTGAGTGAATGGGATTACGGGTTTTGTGACTTTTGCAGGATTTCGAGAAGTGAGGCCGAGGGCCAGGTTCGGGCCGATTTCGGATTTTTGGGGTAGAATTTCATGTTTTCTTTCCTTTAGCCTATATTGATTACCTCGTACTGCTTGTGACTAGAATCGGGAGATTTGGAGACCGATTTGAGAGGCAAAGGCTTTTTGAAGTAGGATTTTTGCGCAGTTGAGGTAAGTAACGCTTTCAAACTTGATTCTGAGGGTTCGAGACCCCGAAATATGTATTATATGATTGGTATTGAGGTGACGCACATGTCGAGTGACAGGCATGCGGGCGTGCACCGTGAAAATTGGGCCTGGTTAATTCCATGGAACTGTGTAGTGATAATATCTTGCTGATATCCATGTTTTTATCATGTAATAAAGTAATTGAGTTGTCAATCATACTAGATATCATGTTTAGCCTTTATATCGATATTGTTGAGACCTATAGTAGTCATTTCTTGCTGTCACTTTACTGCTTTTACTGATATTTCGTACTCATCCATATACATGCATTTCATGTCATTTACCAGTCTCAATTGCTATGCATTGATTCATCATATTACTCTATTGGGCTAGTTTCATGATGTTTTAGGCCCATGAGCGAGACTGGAGAAATTGATGACTGAGTGAGGTCGAGAGTCGATTGTGAGTGACAGATATGGGATCGAGCTACATGCCGTAGAGGTTATATTGATGTGATGATAGTGGTTGGCCTGTAGGAGCCCCTCCGGAGTCTATAACATACCCCCAGTGAGCGCGGGTGATATTATTTGAGGGATGGATCTTCCCTGGACATGGATCTTGTCCGAAGTACTTGTTACCTGGAGATGGATCTTCTCCACGGGGCTGGATTGACCTTTCCTCGGTACTGGGTGACCTATGGTCAGTGTTGTATATATTCCGGGATGGATCTTCCATGGACCGTGTGGGCCATATACAGTACCGAGTGGTTGAGATATCGAGAGTGTGAGCACTTGAGTCTGACAGCGGTGCATCACTTACAGTATGTGTATTGGCATGTAGAGATAACAGAGTAATATTTATTGCACTGTTCAGATCTGCTTTAATTTAGTGATTTGAGTTGCCTATCTTTACTGGTTGAGTTCATCACTACCTTTCTATCCAAACTTTGGACTTGTTACTTACTAAGTTGGATGTACTCACGTTACTCCCTGCACCTTGTGTGCAGATCTAGGAATTTCTAGTCACATTGACGGCTGCTGATTGAGGCATCAGAGTTCGAGGGGCTATCGAGGTAGTTACATGGCGTTTGCGGGCCTTGGTTACCCTTCCTTATTCTATTTGTACTTTCAGTTTTATTCTCTAGATATTGTTGTGGACTGTATTATGGTTTTAGACTCTCATCTACTCAGTGACACCCTGGTTTTGGGATGGATTGTATCGTGTTTTGGATAAATTCTGTTTCGAAAAGGCTTTTTCTTTTATGTTAAATCATTTCTCTGTTATTTCTAAAAGTGTTTTACCGTGTTGGAAATGTTGAGTTGTGGCTTGCCTAGTTCCATGATAGGCACAATCACAACAGTCGTTTTTGGGTCGTGACAAGTTGGTATCAGAGTCTAGGTTACATAGGTCTCACGAAGCATGAGTGAGTTTAGTAGAGTCTTATGGACCGGTTCGGGGACGCCTGTACTTATCTTCGAGAGGCTGCAGAACCCTTAAGAAAACTTCACATTCTTGAATTATTTTCGCGCGAATTTGTTGAATTTGGCACTAAACTTTTGTTATTTCATTCTCTCACAAATGGTGACGACACGTACCACTGGGCAGGAGGGGCAACCACCATTACCACCAGCCAGGGCCAAGAGAGGCTGAGGTTGCGGTAGAGGCCAAGATAGGGGCAGAGGTGCAGCCCGCACAGCAGCTAGGGCAGTACCTATAGATCCACCAGCTTCCACATATCAGGAGCAGGTCCATATTGTGGATGCACCAGCGGGGCTAGCTCGTGCACTAGCGGTACCCATCATGATTCCAGGCCTTCAGGAGGCCTTAGCTCAGATTTTGATCGTGTGCACCGGCCTTGATCAGGCGGTCTTTGTTTTGACGACAGCAGCCAGTTCTCAAGCTGGGGGAGGCACCCAGACTCCTGCCGCCAGCACACCAAAGCAAGTGATGCAGGGATTCCAGACACTGGGGCACCACCAGCCCAGCCGGTTGTAGATGCTCAGGAATATGTGGTTCCTGCTATGCTTGAGGATGAGCAGCATAGATTGGAGAGGTTTGGGAAACCCCAGCCTCCATCTTTTAATGGTGCAGAGGGAGAGGATGCATAGGGCTTCTTGGACAGGTGCCAGAGGATACTCCGTACAACAGGTATTCTGGAGAATAGTAGGGTCTCGAACACTACTTTATAGTTATCTAGGGATGAATTCAGTTTGTGAGAGGCTTACGAGAGGCGTAGGCTGTTCGGCCCATACCCCTTACCTGGCAGCAGTTCTCCATTCTCTTTCCGGAGAAGTTTGTGCCTCTTTAGTCCCGTAGAGAGGAACTGCATAGGAAGTTTGAGCAACTTCGTCAGGGTGATATATTCATGATGCAGAATGAGATGAGGTTCTCGGAGTTGGCCCGACAAGCTATCTGGTTGGTTCCCACAGACAGGGAGAGGATCAGGAGGTTTATAGATGGCCTCACTTTTCAGTTGCAATTACTTATGTCCTGAGAGAGTGTATGCTTCTAGTTTTGATGAGGTTGTCGACATTGCTTCATCAGATTGAGATGGTTTGCAGCCAAGAGAGGGTTGAGAGGGATGTCAAGAGACCTCGTGGACAGGATGGATTTGGTGGTGTCCCTTTTGGGGGTCAATTCTAGCACGGTAGGGGTCGTCCTATCAGACATGCTCAGACGGCTTGCCCAGTTCATCGTGGTGCATCATCTGGCCATGGGTCACACAGTTATCAGCATGTCTAGTCATCAGTCAGTGCACTACCAGCTCAGAGTTTGTCTCATGCACCACCAGCTTAGGGTTCATTTGTGTCAGGACCTTCTAGCAATTATTCTGGTGCTCGGGGTTCCCTTCAGTACCTACCGTCATTCGCATGGAGAGATTTTTTTACGTGTGGAGATTTGGGTCATATCAAGAGGTATTGTCCCCGCCTTTCAGGAGGTTCATCTCAGCAGAGAAGTCAGCCTGCGACTTCAGCACCAGTCGCTTCACCACCCGCCCAGTCAGCTAGGGGTGGATCTTAGTCAGCTAAGGGTCGCCCGAGAGGGGGAGGCCGATCAGGGGGCGGCCAGACTCGTTTCTATTCTCTCCCTGCCAGACGAGATGCCATTGCTTTAGATGCTATAATTACAAGTATTGTCTCAGTTCACTACAGAGATGTCTCTGTATTATTTGACCCTGGTTCCACTTATTCATATGTGTATTCGTATTTCGCTCATTTTCTTGATATGCCCTGTGAGTATCTAGTTTCATATGTTCATGTATCTACTCTAGTGGGCAATACTATTATTGTGGATCATGTATATCGGTCATGTGTGGTGAATATTGGGAGTTTGGAGACCAGGGTAGATCTTTTGCTTCTTATTATGGTCGATTTTGATGTGATATTAGATATGGATTTGTTGTCTCCATGTCATGCTGTTCTAGATTGTCACGCTAAGACCATGACGTTGGCGATGCGGGGGTTGCCAAGGGTTGAGTGGAGCGGATCTATAGATTATGTTCCCAGTAGAGTGATTTCATACTTGAAAGCTCAGTGGATGGTTGAGAAGGGTTGTCTATCCTATTTGGCTTTTGTGAGGGATGTTAGTGCAGAGGCCCATGATATTGATTATGTTCCTGTGGTGTGTGATTTTCTGGATGTGTTTCTTGCAGACCTGTCGGGCATGTAGCCTAACAGGAATATTGACTTCGGTATTGATTTGGTGCTGGGCACTCAGCCAAATTCTATTTTGTCGTATCCTATGGCATTAGCGGAGTTGAAGGAGTTGAATGAACAACTTCAGGAACTCTTTGATAAGGGGTTTATTCAGCTTAGCGTGTCACCTTGAGGTGCAGCAGTTCTATTTGTAAAGAAGAAGGATGGTACTATGAGAATGTGCATTGATTACAGGCAGTTGAACAAGGTCACAATCAAGAACAAGTATTATTTGCCACGTTGTTTACCCTGAAAATGGTAATTACAATTATATTTGATTTTGAGGTTCTAAAAATACGTGATCTATTTTAATATCAGTTGTTTAGGCAGTAGATGCTAGGTGAGAAGTGAGAAAACGAAATAAGAGCGAAGGGTAACGAGATTATGCAAACCGAGCAGCGAAGAGATGGGGTCTCGAGCTTGGTCGGAATGGGCCTCGAGGTCGAGCTCAAGAGCTTGACAAGGGGCTTTCGAGAATGATATAGCAGTATTGAAGGCCTCGAAGATGGCTTATTTCCTACTCTCACCTTCTATCTGTGTTTGCTTCTTCATCTTCTTTCTTCAAAACTCAATTATAACCATGGCAAAAACTTCCAAACTGCTACCACAAAAGGAGGGAGCCACTTCTTCATCACGCCCGTCTAAGGGCAAGTCAAAAACTCCTCCTACCATCGAGCAGTGCATCCCTGGTCCTTTTGACACCGTCTCCGATTTCACAATTGAAACCCCCCCCCTTCTACACCGGGCATATGCAAGCCCATATCTCGATATATAAGTGTAGTATCCGATTTAGAGAGGGTAAAAATTGACTGCCGTTGAGGGGAGGTAGCCCGAGTAGAAATCCCTACAGCTGATGAAAGCATAGTCACGTATAAGGCTGGGTTTCTCAGCATATATACTTACCCTTTTACTTGAGGCCCCGTAGATTCTTCCTCTCCACCGATCGACCCGGTGATTCTCAACTTTTGTCGTCAATACCGAGTGACACTCGGTAAGATTTATCCTTCTTTTTGGGGGATTATATATATGATTCGACACATTACCAACATGGTCGAGGGTCCCTCGACCACTTGGTCAGATTATACAGTCCTCGCCTCTTCCGAGGGGGCCTAATTAAGTTGCACCATCGATCTGCCAACGCGTTCTTTGTCTTCATCGACGAGGATAAAGATCGGGGATGGATGAGCTGATTTGTTAGAATCAGAACTTCGGACGTCATCCCTGCTGATAGAATGTCGTTCCCGGAGGAATGAAATGTGAAACATAAGTATCCCTGTATTGAGTATGTTTTGCCACCTCTTTTTCTCTCGACTGATTTTCTTTTAATTGTTTAGCCACCGTTTGGTTTCCCGATGCGGTCTAGGACCTTCCAAGGTGGGTCAAACTTTTGGACTCCGCTTTTCCATACAACAAACGCGTCTGACGTGATCTGGCTAAAACACGGTGGCAGGGTAAGAACCACAGTATACTCTCATTGTTGTTGTTTCCTCATTCTTTGTACGTATTCTCGATGGTGGTGTTTTTTGATATAACAGACTTGTACAGGCCTTGGGGAAGGAGTGTTGATGAGATCGCCCCTCCTGGTGAGGAAGAGGCTCTGAAGGCTGCCAAGGACAAGAAAATGAAGAAGGAGGCCTCGACGGAGTCTCCAAAATCCAAAAAGGCAAAGGCTCAGAAGCCCAAGACCGATGCCACAGTCCTATCCTCAATGGCCGCTGAGAGCCTGCGAGCCGTGGAAGAGACTGATGATACCTGCCCTTTGGCACAAAGGGAAAAACGAAGCTCTGATGCTTCGAGAGTTGTTAGGAGGTCGTCTGTTGAGTTGAAGGTAGCCGATGCAGACCCGTCCTGTACTGAAGGGTTCGGGTGTAGTCCTCGAGCTGCCCATCGGACATGGAACAGTTCGCATTGGTGAGCTCGAGGGATCTACTTCCAAAAATTTTTGGGGACGAGAGGAAGCCTCGATGGAGGCTGATGTTACCGATGGATTTCAATCGGGCCCGTCATTCTCTCCAGGGGAGATATGAGATGCCCAAGAGAGGAATGTCCCGGTCTGGGGGCCTCTCACAGAGGGGATGACGTATTCAGAGATTATTTTGAAGGCATAGAGGAGAAGACCGATATCGATGCCCCTGTTACCCTCGAAGAGGCCGAGAGGCTAAAAAAGCAGGTGACTTTCTTGAAATAATATGTTGTTCTTTAACATCCTACCCCTGCTTTCTAACTTTCTGCCTTTGTGCTGCAGGTTAAGAAGTTGTATGACCAAGCCTTCTCCAAGATCCAAGATGAGTTGACCCATCGTGGAGAGGAGCTTGAGAAACTTATATCGGAGTCAGTTGAGCTGGAGGCTCTATGTGCCCGAAAAGAGGAGGAATTGATCAACCTCCGGGCAGGCTCGGAGAGAGCGCTCCAAGAAAGGACCGACTTCACCGAACAGGTATTCTGGTACGCACAATTTTATCTTTCATCGCCATACTTGGTGTTAATCGGCTTATTTTCTGTGTCTTTCAGATTAGGCAGAAGGATGCCCTGGTAGAGCGGCTCCGAGAGGATGTTTCAGCCAAGGACGCCGAAATCCTTGAGCTGGCTCGGCTGAATGATGTAGTGGCTTCGGAGAGGGAGGCGCTTCGGGGGAAGCTATCCTCGATCCAAGACCTTCTTCGAGGTGCTCAGGAGGAGGTTGCTGCACTATCTGCGGCCAAGCCTGAGGCCGACGCGTTCGTCTCTTCATACAAAAGGGATACTGCTACCGCGAATGACCGGGCCAGGGAGATATTCGAGAAGGCCGAGCTAAAACTGGCTCGGGTAGTTGCCCATGCTCGTATACAAGCCAGAAGACAATCCTTTGAGGAAGTGAGCGCTAAGGGTGTCGATCTCTCTGTCGAGATCGAAGAAGCCAGAGCCCTAGAGGAAGAATCGGCAATGTCGACTATGTCAGATGAGGGCTCTGAAAGCGGCTCGGGCAGCATCGAAGGCGAATAGTAGATTCACCTACTGTTTTGCTTTTTTCCTTTTTTGTATATGGGACCTCAAGGGGAATTTTTGTAGAAATACCCTTGTAAATGCATTTTTGAAATAAAATATCTCTTTGTTACATATCTCCCAAACTTTGCCCTGCAGTGCTTACGCAAAGGTCGACTTTCAAGCTTCGATTTTAGCCCTTCAGAACCCCTACTTGTAATAGTAGATCCCCTCGAGATCATACACCTTCTCGAGGCTAGGTTGGCATGGGATTTTCAATACCTCGAATGTTGTGTGACAGTGTCATTCAAGTGAAATGACCGTGAAGTGACCAAAGTGGCCCCGCCGGTACACTTCCCCAAAAGTTATGACAACTTTGTCAGAATTAATTGGATTTCAAAGTAGTTTAATAGTCGTCGCTTGTTCTATATATATACTTGCTTCCTCTTCATTTTAAGTCTTCAAACATTGAAAAACTAGCTTTCTTTTCAATGTTCTCTTCATTTTCTCATCTTGCGAAATAGTTTTCATTTCTTCCTCTTTACCTTTGCTTGAGTAGTTATGGCTGTCGTTCCCGAATTCATTCATCAAGAAGAGGGAAACCTTACCTTTTCTTCTTGCTCGGCCAGTGATACACCGCCGGCGTATGGTGAGTTAAACTCGAGCTGTTTTACTTTGATAAAAGACTTTGCACTAGAGAAACCCTTCGATGCCCCGAGCCATCAAGAGCATGCATCGAGGTTTATTCGATCGATAGAAGAAAATCACCTCGAGGCCGTGAGGAGAGATTGTGGATGGGGAGAAAATGTGATGTTGCGGATACCTTCTCGAGAAGAGAACATTATGACCTATGTGAAGGGATTCTTGAACGTGTATAGGTACCCATTTACATTGGGATATCACGCCCCAAAACTGAGGGACGAGACCGGCGCCCAACCGGACGATCCCGGTCAAGAGGACCTGGATTAACTTTCCTACCCAACGCATCATCCCGTGTTTATAAATACAAATTTATAATGAATGTACAACCAAATTTCCATTTTTCCTCTTTTAAAGCTTCAACATTTGAAAATCCCAAAATGTACAAACTAAGCACGACATTTCCGACACGGAACCAAGATTACGAATAATTACAGCTACAACCCAAAATACATACAACCCACATCATGTGTACGGAGCCTCTAAGAGTGCTAAGGGTATACACAATACTTGCCGACAACAAGGCTCCGGATATACCTTAAAAGACATAAAATATACAAAAGAGATGATATAGACTACACACGGCCCCGAGAGGAAATGGGGCTTACCAGAACTGATAGAGAGATGAAGAGGAGGCACCACTAACGGTGAATCGATAGAAGGTAACTATACTCTATGTAAAATCAAGCAATACACGTATATGAGGCAGTTAAAGAAACCCAAACAAATATTGCACAGAGATACAAAGAATCACAAATGAGGTTTCCACAGTTTCTTATTTCAATTGTTTCCCATGTTGCGGCGCGCAACCCGATCCCACCTTAATCATAGTCCACCCTTATTTCTTCTGTTGCGGCGTGCAACCCGATCCCATCTCACAATCCCATTTCACAGCAACAACCACCAACAATTATATCACAAGGATCTTCATCATGAAGAACATAAGTTCATATCAACCAATAACTATGTGAAATCAAGGCACAATGGTCCTTACCAATCAGTAATTCATATATGGTGTTGCCACAACCATTTAACTCAATAAAATCAGCCCATATTTACTTTCATCATTTGCTACACAACCATTAGCACTTTGATACGTTCAACAATGTAATTAATAGCAACATCAACCAACAATTTAATCACAAAGATTCTCATCGTCAAGGATATTCATTCGTAACCACCAAGTAACCATATGAAATCAAGGCCACAGAAATCTTTATCAAATAGTAAGTCATATACGGTATGCCATCAACACATATCTTAATTAGTTTATCCCCATTTCCTTTCCATTATTTACTACACAGTATTTAGCACTTGATACATTTAACACTTTGTTTCATTATAATTTCTTTCATTTGGCAGCACATCCTCTCATACGATGTATTCAACATTTAACGAGCTTTGCACATAATAGAATAAGCACAAGGAATCACCTTTTCGCAAGCTCATATAACATGGTAATCGACTAAAAAGTTCAAAGAACGAAGTCCTACACCTTGACACAGCAGGGCAATCAATTCACATATGCTCAAGCAAGAATTTCATATCGAGTGCTCGGACACCAACAAAATGACTCTACAAGGATTAAAGTTAGCCATACATTCCTTGATTTGGGATTTTTCCTTAATTTCTACCACAATTCACCAGACCTTCTAGCACCTTCAATCTAGTTCACAATGTGGCATAATTTAACTTAGAATTAGGAATAATGATCATGTCTTGAACTCACTTGAGCATTCTATCAAACACTAGGTGTTCCTTTAGATTAAATGGCCTCTTTTTAGTGAAAGATTACTCTAACCCATTTCCTTTTACTAAATTATGACTAGTTGGTTACATGCATGCAAGACTCCTACCCCCATCTTCATGAACTCACCTAACCATGTTTTATTTTAACAAAATCTATAAATTAAGGTTGATGGGATGGAAGCTTACCTCTTGTAGTGAAGAAAATGGTGTCCTACTTGATCAATTGCAGGCCTGAGTAGTGATGGAGGAACAAATTTGATGAAGATGGAACTCTCCCTCTCTCTTTATAACCCACTCTCTCATCTCTCTAATTTATCAGAAAATAAGCTTAAAATGAAAGGGGTAGGTGTTTTAATGAACTGGGTCTCGAGTATAAAATTAGAATTTTAACAATCCCGAAACAGAAATGCGGTCAGGAATACGATCGCATTCTTACTATGCGATCTGCATTCCTGTCGCATAATTGGCCATCAAATGGGCCAAAAAGAAAAGTAGACTGCCCAGGTTGCGACCACTATGCGGTCCGCATACCTGTTATGCGATCGCATAGTGCATCACATAACTCCCTACGCAAAAATCAAGGTGCAAGAATGCGACAACTATGTGGCCCTCATTCGTGAAATGCGATTGCATTCTAGGCCGCATAGGTGTCCTCAAAATGGACAGCAAACTCCAAGTATGCGACCACTATGCGGTCCGCATACCAGATCTGCGATCCCATAATGGACTGCAGACCTGCGTAAATCTGGAAAATTATATATTTTAAGTCCCGGGGTACTTTTTACTCAAAAAGGGTCCGTTTTAAGAATTTCTAAAGTTATAACAACATGGGGACCTATTTGGGCATTATTTTTAGCCATAAAATTTTACAGGTCTTTACATAAGCCCCCTCGACCGTCTTATGCTCGAATTCTGCAAAGGGTACCGAGTCACCCTGGCTCAGATTCATCTGCCATTTTGGCAGATAATGTTAATGATGAGGTACTTTATCGAAAAGGCTGAGCTCGAGTTTACCCTTAGCCACCTTATTAGATTATATCGGCCTCAGCATTGTCGAGGCCTAATTGCGTTACGACGCCAATCCACCAAGCCTTTCATCGCCAGTGATGATGAGGACCGGAATAGAGGATGGATGAGCCAATTTGTCCGAGTGAGGAACGTCGACATCATTCCTGCGGAGTTCCTGCCATTTCCCAAAAAATAGAACTTCAAACGTAAGTACTATGTCGTACCTTAGTGTCTTTTACTCTTGTCAATTTATAAGAGTGTTTCTTTTTCTCTTTCTCAGCGGTTTCATGGATGCCAGAGGAGGTCCCCAATCTTACGGACTGGACTCGTAGGCTGGCAGCTTCCTCAACATATGACGAATGCAAGTGACAAGATCTGTTTAAGGGAAGATGGGAATCAAAGCACCACGGTATGAGCCATGTGGTTGCCTTTTGAGTAATGCTTTCTTTTATGTGTACTAACTCTGCCACCGCAGGTATTGGTGGATTATCCAAGGTGAGATCGTGTCCCTTCGAGGAGAGGGAAGGCTTGTCGTGTTCCGAGTCGAGGGAGGATAATAAGAGAAAAAGATCCTCTACGGATGAGGACATTCTCAATGAGGCGGGGCCTTCCCAGAGAAACAAAGGAGATGTCGTCACTGAGGAGGACTTTATATACGTCGGTCATTCTGTGGACATAAACTCTCCTCGGGGGGATGGTTCTTCAGCTACGGCTCGAGCCAGGGCCCCTCCCGAGGTTTTCGATTGTGTTAGGCTTGAGACCTCTAGTTTTGAAGAGGAGGTTCCTCGAGAGGGAAGGAGCAAGAGTCCTCCACCATCATCTGTTTCCGCCCTCGTAGGCACTTTGAGGGACGTTCGGGGCCAAAGGCCACTCGAACCAAGGGGGGTCTCGAGTGATCATGCCCCTACCGAGAGCGGTTTAACTGGGGTCGATGAGGCTAGTCCAGTAGACACACGCTCAAATTTTGAGGAGGCTCAGCGGCTTCCGAGGTGAGTTTTGGTCGGCTTTGTTGGTTTTTCATTTTTGTATTTTTATTTTTTGAATTGAAGCTTCTTTTTCATAGGCTTTTGACAAGCTCAAGTCTGAGTTGCTATGTTGCGAGGCCAAGTTGCGGGAAACCTTGGGCAACGAGAAACCTCTCAGGCTTCTTTGCAATAAGAAGACAAATGAATTTATATGCCTTCGATCGGAGGTGAATCGAAACCGAGATTATGAAGGCAATATCGAGCAACATATAATCCTTATTTTGAGGGAGTATGTTCTTCCTTTCCTGCCTTCGGGAATTAACGTTTTGGTGCTTCAGTTGCAGAGAAAAATAAAAGCGTTGGAACGCCTTTGGGGCGAATTCGGACAGGTCAATTATGAATGTGATGTGTTGAAGGAAAATATAGGCGTTCATGCAGAGGCCTAAAGGAATGCTTTGTCCAAGGCTTCTGCCCTCGAGATAAAAATTCGCAATGCTCGAGAAGATAGCTCGATTCAGACGAGCACGATTTCCAAGCTCGAGACTGATCTTTTGAATATGAAGTACGAGGTCGTGGACGCCCGGGCTGAAGCTGAAGAAGTTCGAGCAAAGGTCAATAAGAAAGTGACCATTAATTTAAAGGATGATGTCGATGCTCGGGCTGAGCTAAGGGGAGATTTTGACAGAGAGAGGAGGGGCAATGAGTATGCTTGATGCAGGTCTCAGAGGGAGACCCTCGAAGAGATTCATGCTAGGGGCTTTGATCTCTCGGAAGAGATAAAGCAGACCAAGGCGGATGTGATCGATGCAAAATTTTTCCTTTCTTCCGGTGCCAATGTCGATATTTAAAGGCTTCCGAGGGAGCTGGTCCCTCGAGCAGACTAGTTTTTTTTTCCTTGTCCTTTGTAAAGACTCCTGTGGGAACATTGTAAATGCATATTTGTAATACACATATATATATATATATATAAAAGATTCCTTGGTTTTTCTGACTTGCTCGTTGATAATTAGCCTGATGAATTGTACTTCGAGATGAAACCCTTGGGTTTATAAATTGGCCATGCGTCTTTTTAGACTGGCCCGTGGGATCTTACACATTGGGTCGATACGCCCTTTAATATGTCTGGTGCTCGAGCTCTTACGCATTTGGCCCTTAGGTGCTTTAGTTAACTGTTTTGGGCTCAGTCTTTGAGTCGAGTTTCGACTCGAGCTCATCGACCCTCAGGTTTTTCAAATCGATCTGAGGATTTTTAGGCTGGCGCTTAGGCTCTTACGCATTGGGTCGGTACGCCCTTTGGTATAGCTGGCAACTTGGGCTCTTACGTGTTTGGCCCTTAGGTGCTTTAGTTAACCGATTCGGGCTCAGTCTTTGATTTGGTTTTTCAATCGAGCTCATCGAGCCTCAGGTTTTTTAAATCGGCCCTGAGGCTTTTTAGGTTGGCACTTAGGCTCTTACGCATTGGGTTAGTACGCATTTTGTTATAGCTGGCGACTTGGGATCTTACGTGTTTGGTCGGTTACGACCTTTAATGTGGCGGGCGACTCGGGCTCTTATGCGTTGGATCGGTACGACCTTTAACCAGTTCTTTTCGAAGTTTTTTCAAAGTAATTGGAGGCCCGTGATTTTATGGCAACAGTCGGACATCTCTAACTTATGTTAGTTTGGCCGGAGCCTTATGACGGTGGTTATTATATTTAGTCGTAGCCTTTTTTGGTCCCCGAGTGAGATAGCCTCGGCGTCTATATTAAGGGTATGTCTTTTTAGGGGTCTTACAAGTTCGAATATATAGCCATGACTATGATATCGGGATTATGCCTTTTTAAGGTCTTACAAATTTGTACATGCCTTACTTGAGGTCTTATAGTTTTGATGTTGCCTCGTGGAGGGCTTACATTGGTTCCTCATGGAGGACTTATGAGCGTGAAGTTGCCGACCCTGAGGTCTAATGGCTTCAAGTTTTTGGTAACTCGATGGGGTGACTGTCGAGGACAGTCCTTGAGTCGGGATTATGCCTTTTTTAAGGTCTTACAATTTTAACGTTGCCTCGTTGAGGGCTTAAAAGTTTGAGCATGCCTCGTTAAGGCCTTATATCGTTGATATTGCCTTATGGAGGGATTATACTGTTAATATTTCCTCATGGAGGGCTTACGTTATTGCCTCATGGAGTGATTATGTTGTTGATATTGCCTCATGGAGGGCTTATATTGCTGATATTGCCTCATGAAGGGCTTACAAACTTGAAGTTGCCGGCCCTAAGGTCTTATGGCTTCGAGTTTTTGATAACTCGATGGGGTGACTGTCGAGTATAGTCCCGGAGTGTTTGGGAAATTTCTGGCCCTGGGCCGTTTCTTGTGAAAATAGCAAATTTCTCTGATGCGCGAAGTGTTTTGATGATAAAAGATTCTTCTCTGATTACTTGGTACAAGTACACATTTTTCACCATCGAGGGTTCAATTGTTCTATGTGGACATAGTTTATTCGAACGTTTGGTCTTATACATTGTTCTCCTGTCGAGATCCTCTTTGGCATATTTCAGTGATCTCCCGGGGGGATGCCCCTCAGTATTCGAGGTTGATCGAAGAGAAACCTTGAATACTTGGTGAGTTCTCCTTAGGTAGCATATGGTTGTTGCCTCATTTAAAAACTCGTCGGTAAAACCAATTTGGGATAAAATCCGACGTGAAGGAAAAAGAGCGCAACGCATGCTTTAAAAACTAAGGCCTTCGAGCTGGAGGGTGCTCCGATTCTTTTCAATCGAACACCTGCACCTAGGTCAATGTAAAACATGAAGGAAAGAGGGAGATGATTTTACCTTAACTATGGTGGCGTTCAAGCCTCGACATGCTTCAGTTACTCGTTCCGAGAATGCAGCACAGTCCTTTTTCGTTCACCGAGGATGCGGTTTGTGATCGCTACTTGCCTACTTGCTTGTTTTTGTCCCCTTCGATGTAGAAGGTGTCGTCGTTAGTGTCACATCATGTACTGCAAACATTTCTTTTGCTGCGTGCTGCTCCCCGTATACTGTTTTTATTCCATCCTTTGTAGGGAACTTCATCATTTGATGAAGGGTTGACGGCACCGCCCTCATACTGTGAATCCATGGCCTTCCGAGCAATGCATTGTATCTCATGTCACCTTCGATGACATGAAACTTGATGTTTTGAATTGTACCCGACCACGCTGACTGAGAGGATGATTTCTTCTTTCGTTGTTTCGCTCGCCATGTTGAATCCGTTGAGGACAAGGGAGGCGGGCACGATCTGGTCAAGCAACCCGAGTTGCTCTAGCACCCTCGACCTAATTATATTGGCCTAGCTACCTGGATCCACGAGCACACGTTTAACCTGAAATTTATTCAAAAGAAAAGAAATTACCAGTGCGTCATTATGAGGTTGAGACAAGGTCTCGGTGTCCTCTTCGCTAAATGAAATAGCATCTTCTGGTATGTAGCTCCGAGTTTGTTTTTCCCTGGTGATGGATACTTTTGTTTGCTTGAAAACAGGTCCCTGAGGGATGTAGACTCCTCCAATAATCATGTGGATGACGTGTCGTAGTTCTTCTGCTTCATTCTTCCTGTTCGCTTCTCTTCCCCGAAATTGGGTTTTAGCTCGGTCGCTGAGGAACTATCGAAGGTGCCTTTGCTAATTAGTCGGGCTACCTCTTCTCAAAGCGGTCTGCAATCCTTAGTCCTATGACCGTGGGTGCCGTGATATTCACATATTAAGTTCGCCTTCCTTTGTGAAGGATCTGATAGTACGGGTCTCGGCCACCTGGTATCCTTGATTTTACCTATGGTCGATACCAGGTCTGAAACATCAACGTTGAAGTTGTACGCAGATAGCCGGGGTGCCTCTACCGGCCCTGTGTTCCTGTCGAACCCTGCTTTGTTTATGAGTCCTCGAGGATTCTGTCCCCGATCCATCCTTTGGTTACTTCGAGGTATGTTACGCCTCGGGATATTTCTCTGATTTTCTATATACGGTTGATACCTTTCTCTTCTTGGCCTCGGCTCACTTTCTGGGAGCCTTGATTACTTTGCTAAGAGCCTGGTCGGATACACCAAGCCCGAGGGTGCCTCCAATTATTCATCCTCGACTCTGATTTTTGACTGATTCATGTCATGCACATCCGCCCAAACTATGGCTGGATACTCGATTAAGTTTTTCTTCAACTGCTTTGAAGCTATCGATATTTGTTCATTCAAGCCCTAAGTGAATGCTTGTACTTCCCAATCATCGGAGACCGGTGGTAATTCCATTCTTTCTAGTTTGAAGCGGGATACGAACTTCCTCAACATCTCATTCTCTCTTTGTTTGATTTTGAAGACATGAGATTTCCTTGTAGCGACCTTGATGGCACCAGCGTGTGCCTTCACAAAGGAGTCTGCCATCATGGAAAATGAATCTATCGAGTTTGGGGGCACGTTATGATACCACATCATGGCCCCTTTGGATAGTGTTTCTCCAAATTTTTTCAATAGGACAGATTCAATCTCGTCATCTCTTAGGTCGTTCCCTTTCACAGCACAAGTGTAGGCAGTAATGTGCTCATTGAGGTCCGAGGTCCCGTTGTACTTCAGGAGATCGGGCATTCTGAATTTCTTCGGGATAGGATTCGGGGCTGCACTTGATGGGAATGGCTTTTGCACGAACTTTTTTGAATCTACACCCTTCAGAATCTGGGGTGCACCCGGGATCTGATCGGCCCTCGAGTTATAGGTCTCCATTTTTTGTCGTTAGCTTCTATCTTCTTTTAGCCTGATTCAATCCTCTTTGCGAGGTCTTCGAGCATCTTCATAATGGAGGGGTCGGCTGCTGATCCATTATTGCTCAACCTTTCTGGTGCCTGTTCGACTCGAGGAGCCGTTTCTGGTAGTGCTGTGCTTGGGGTTCTCTAATGGCTTTGTAGCTGAGCAGTAGCCACTTGTTGTGATTGCAACATCTCAAAAATTACATAAAGGCTAACTTCCCTTTCCTTTTGAGCAGAGGCTCCCTGTGCTTCACGCTGGTCTCTTTCACGCACACTTCCGTCTGTATGAGAGCTCATATCGACATGTTGAGCATTGTGTGAGCCTTCAATGACAGGGATTTGCATTGGTGCCCCTTCAAGGTTTTGCGGTGGTACACCGGAACCTGAATTAGCTGTGTCATTCTCTCTGTGATCCTCAGGACCGTTATTTTCATGTGCGTTTACTGAGTTAGACATTTTTTGACCTGAAATTGAAGATTCTTGGACAAGAAAAAGTGTAAATAATAACTTGTGTTTTTAGAAAACCAGCATCAAAACAATCACTATTATTTTTATCCCCACGATGGGCGCCAAACTGTTTTCCCTAAAAATGGTAATTACAATTATATTTGATTTTGTGGTTCTAAAAATAAGTGATCTATTTTAATACCAATTGTTTAGGCAGTATATGCTAGGTGAGAAGTGAGAAAAATAAATAAGAGCGATGGGTAACGAGATTATGCAAATCGAGCAACGAAGAGATGGGGTCTCGAGCTTGGTCGGAATGGACCTCGAGATCGAGCTCAAGAGCTTGACAGGGGGCTGTCGTGAATGATATAGCAGTATTGAAGGCCTCGAAGATGGACTATTTGTGATTAATAACGAGTAATAAATGAAGAACAATTAATGAACACAATAAATTAAAGGCAATAAATGAGTGAAACAGTTGTAGAGAATGTTTGACTTAGAGAGCAGAGAATGTTCTTGTTCTTGTATTGAATATCATGTGTCTTACAAAGTGACAAGGGTCCTCTTTATATATGAGGGGGAATCCCAACATGGTACATTTGTAATTATTACAAAGAGAGATGGCTAGTACAGCCATTTAACGCCACGGTACGGGCTTGTACTATTTTGCGTACTTGGTCAGCTTTAACCCCGTGCCATTTGGGAATTTCCCGCATTTCCATGATGGTCTTCAATCTACACTGCTTCGGGGTCGAGAACCCTTTATATGCCCCCTTGATGCCAACACTCGAACCTTCGAGCCTTCTAAGTTCCGTAATGATCGTAAAATCGGGTTCTTTGATTTTAGCCGTATACACACGTATTGATGATTTATTTGACCAGCTTCATGGAGCTATGGTGTTTTCCAAGATTGATTTGAGGTTAGGGTATCACCAGCTGAAGATTTGGGACTCGGATATTCTTAAGACAGCTTTCACGGCCCAATGTGGACATTATGAGTTCCTTGTGATGTCTTTTGGGATGACCAACCCCCCAGCAACATTCATGCATCTAATGAACAGTGTGTTTCAGCCTTATCTTAATTCATTCGTTATTGTTTCCATTGGTGACATCCTGGTGTACTCTCGTAGCCAGAAGGATAATGCCCAGCATCTGAGGATTGTGTTATAGCGATTGAGGGAGGAGAAGCTTTATGCAAAGTTCTCCAAGTATGAGTTTTGACTCAGTTCAGTGGCGTTCTTGGGGCATGTGGTGTCCAGTGAGGGTATTCAGGCGGATCTGAAGAAGATAGAGGTGGTGCAGAGTTGGCCTAGACCGTCCTCAGCCATGGAGATTTGGAGCTTTCTTGGTTTGGCGGGCTATTACCGTTGTTTTGTGGAGGGTTTCTCATCTATTGCGTCGCCCTTTACCAAATTGACCCGAAAGGGTGCTCCATCTAGGTGGTCGGATGAGTGCGAGAAGAGCTTTCAGAAGCTCAAGATTGCTTTGATCACGACTCCAGTTCTAGTTCTTCCATCAGCTTCTGGTTCTTACACAGTGTATTGTGATGCTTCGTGAATTGGTATTGGGTGTGTTATGATGAAGGAGGGTAGGGTGTGTATACGGTGAAATCGGGGAAGGCCAATTTTCACGCTTCTTTAGCATTCCGAGCCTCGACCTCGGCCGTATCAGAGCAGAGTCTGAATTTCAACCGCGAGGTTCACCCCTAGAGGAAGTATTCTGAGGAGTCGATATACCTCGGTATAGAGAAAAAATCTAAGAGTGTTACGGGAAAGCGGAAAGTTCTAGAAGGCACGTGGTTAAAGCTGACCAAGTCTACAAAAAATAGTACAGGCTCGTACCGTGGCATTAAGTAGTTGCGCCAGTCGTCTCCCTTTTGTAACAATTACACATGTACCATGTTGGGATTCCCCCTCATATATAAAGGGGACCCTTGTCACTTTATAACACACATGAAACTCAATATACAAGACTAAGAACATTCTCTATAATTGTCTCATTGATTTATTGTCTTTCATTTTATTGTGTTCATAAGTTGTTCTTCATTTATTATTCATTATTGACCACAAATAGGCCCTCTTTGAGGTCTTCGGCACTGTCGAAACACTCTCGACCGCCCACTATCGAACTTCTGAGCCCGACCTCGAGGCCCTTTCAGATCGACCTCGAGATCCTATTTCCTCGCTGCTCGGTTTGCATAATCTTGTTATCCCTCGCTTTTATTTAATTTTCTCATTTAGCATATATTGTCTAAACAACTGATATTAAAATAGATCACGTATTTTTAGAACCACAAAATCAACTATAATTGTAATTACCATTTTCAAGGTAAACAGTTTGGCGCCCACCGTGGGGCTAAAAATAATAGTGATTGTTTTAGTGCTGGTTTTCTAAAAACACAAGTGATTCTTTACGCTTTTTCTTGTCCAAGAATATTCAATTTCAGGTCAAAAAATGTCTAACTCAGTAAATGCATATGAAAACAACGGTACTAAGGGTCACGGGGAAAGCGGTGCAGTTGCTTCAGGCACCAACATGCCATCACAAAATCCTGAAGGGGCACCAATACAGATCCCCATTGATAAAAGCTCACGCAACGCTCTGTGTGTCAGCATAAGCTCCCGTACAGACGGAAACACAAGCGGAGAAGGTCGATACGAAGCTTGGAGAATTACCGCTTGAAAAGAAGTGGCCCAATTGATCAAGAAAAGGCATCTTCAAGGATTTCTCGACAATCGAGTCAAGAACCACTTCCGAGAAAGAGGATCAAACGGGGAGAATGAGCTGGGAGAACCCCAGCACGTCGTTCATGTGATTATTAAAGAGACTGACGTCCCGCAAGAGCTTATGTTCAAACGGGACAAAGTGCCCATTATCACCAAAGAACAGACTAAAAATTATATGCCCGAAGGAACTGTTGTGTTCAGAGAATAAGATATCGAAGCCCTGTCCCAGCCACATAGTGATGCGCTGGTAATTTCCTTTATCTTAAATAACATTCAAATTAAACGTGTGCTCGTGGATCCAAGTAGTTCGGAAAATATAATCAGGTTGAAAGTAGTGGAGCTGCTCGACCGAATCGTGCCCGACTCTTGATCCCTCAGTGGATTTAACATGACGAGTGAAACGACGGAGGGGGAAATCACCCTCCCTGTCAGTGCGTCCGGTACAGTTCGAGATACCAAGTTTCATGTCATCGAGGGTAACACGAGATACAACGCCATGCTGGGAAGGCCGTGGATACACCGCATGAGGGAGGTACCGTCAACTCTCCACCAGATGTTAAAATTCCCAACTAAAGATGGTGTGAAAACAGTGTATGGGGAGCAACACGCAACAAAGGAAATGTTCATGGTGCACGACATGACACCGGCGCCCATATACTCCACCTTGGAGGGGTCAAGAAATGAACAGGCCCCCGAGGATGATGAAGAAGACTTCCTCACTCCTCGAACCTTCGTCTCCCCCAAAGAATCGGACGCAACCAAATCAACGGCTGAAGACATGGAGCAAGCTAACCTGATGGAACATCTTCCAGATCGAAAGGTATACCTGGGAATGGGATTAACCCACGAACTTAGGAAAAAACTCATTCAATTTCTTGTTAACAAAATCGATTGCTTTGCTTGATCCTACTTAGACATAACAGGGATCCCACCGGAAATAACAACCCATCGGCTAAGCATCGACCCCAGGTTCAAACCGGTGAAGCAGAAAAGGAGGCCTCAGTCCGAGATAAAGCATGCGTTTGTCAAAGATGAGGTAACAAAACTCCTCAAATAGGGTCCATCAGGGAAGTAAAATATCCCGAATGGCTAGCCAAAGTAGTATTGGTTCCCAAAAAGGGGAACAAGTTGAGAATGTGCGTAGACTATTAAGATTTAAATAAGGCATGCCCTAAAGATTCATTCCCATTGTCCAACATTGATCGATTGATTGATGCCACGGCTAGCCACGAGATCCTCACTTTTCTCGACGCCTACTCCAGGTATAATCAAATTCAAATGAACCCCGAGGATAGGGAGAAAACTTCATTCATTACGAAGTGTGGCACGTACTGCTACAATGTAATGCCCTTTGGACTAAAAATGCAGGGGCCACATACCAACGCTTAGTTAATAAGATGTTCGAACATCAAATAGGCAAATCTATAGAAGTTTACATTGATGACATGTTATTTAAGTCCCTGCGTGTAGAGGACCATTTGACTCATTTACAGGAAACTTTCAACATCCTGAGGAGATACAACATGAAGCTAAACCTCGAGAAGTGCGCCTTCGGCATAGGTTCGGGCAAGTTTTTAGTCTTCATGGTATCAAATAGGGGGATTGAAATCAACCCCGACAAAATCAAGGCCATCGAAGAAATTACGGTGGTAAACAATGTGAAGCTCGTACAGCGGCTGACCGGGCGGATATCAGCGTTAGGCCGATTCATCTCGAGATCATCAGATCGGAGCCATCACTTCTTCTCCCTACTGAAAAATAAAAACAACTTTGAATGGACCTCAGAGTGCCAACACGCCTTAGAAGGTTTAAAGCGGTATCTCTCAAGCCCGCCTTTGCTCCACACTTCGAAGGAGGACGAAATGCTATATCTGTATTTGGCAGTGTCCGAGGTGGCGGTAAGTGGCGTATTGGTTCGATACAAGCAAGGTATGCAATTCCCTGTCTACTATGTGAGTCAAACCTTGGGAGATGCTTAAACCAAGTACCCACACTTAGAAAAATTAGCTCTTGCATTAATAAGTGCGTCTCGAAAGCTGAAGCCTTAGTTTCAATGTCACCATATATGTGTTTTAGCCACATATCCTCTTTGAAATATATTGCACAAACTCGAATTATCGGGCCGATTCGACAAATGGACCATCGAGCTCGGGGGGTATGATATCGAATATTAGCCCTGAATGGCTATCAAGTCCCAAATTTTGGCGGACTTCATGGCCGACTTTACGCCCGCCCTCGTACCCAAGGTAGAAAAGGAACTTTTATTAAAAATGGGCAGAGCATCGAGGGTATGGACCCTATTCATCAACGGTGCCTAGAACGTGAAAGGGTCCAGGCTCGGTGTAGTTCTGAGACCACCTATGGGCGGCTTGATTAGACAATCTATAAAAACTGCAAATTTGACTAACAACAAAGTCGAGTATGAGGCTATGATTGCAGGTCTCGAATTATCCAAAAGCTTAGGAGCAGAAATCATTGAAGCAAAATGTGATTCTCTTCTAGTAGTAAACCAGGAAAATGGAAGTATTGAGGTTCGCGAGGACAAGATGCAACGATACCTAGACAAACTTCAAGTCACTTTGCATCGCTTCAAAAAATAGGCCCTGGTCCACGTACCTCGAGAGAAAAATAGCGAGGCAGATGCACTTGCAAACCTGGGATCATCCGTCGAGGAAGACGACATTCTCCCCGGTGATGTTGTTCAGCTATCCAAATCGGTGATTAAAGAAGGCCATGCCGAAATCAACTCCACCAGCCTGACATGGGATTGGAGAAGTAAGTACATCAATTATTTGGGAAGTGGGAAGCTACCCGCAGACCCAAAAGAGTCAAGGGCCCTTCGGACCAAGGCAGCCCGATTTTCACTCGACGAAAATGGAACTCTATACAGAAGAACCTTCGACGGACCCTTGGAAGTATGCTTAGGGCCGGGAGACACTGACTACGTACTCCGAGAAATCCACGAGGGCACCTGTGGAAATCACTCCGGTGCCGATTCCTTAATTCGAAAGGTGATCAGGGCAGGTTACTATTAGGACAGTATAGAGAAAGACACCAAAGAACTCGTCCGAAAATGCGACAAATGTCTAAGATTTGCACCAATGATCCACCAACCCGGCGAATAGCTGCAATTCAGTCTTGTCACCATGGCCTTTCATGAAATGGGGAATGGACATCGTCGGCCCCTACCAACAGCGCCAGGTAAGGCCAGATTTATTCTATTTATGACTGACTATTTCTCAAAATAGGTGGAAGCACAGGCCTATGAGAAGGTAAGAGAAAAATAAGCCATCGAATTCATCTGGGATCACATCATATGCCCATTTGGGATCCCCTCTGAGATAACGTGTGATAATGGGAGGCAGTTCGTCGGAGGCAAAGTAACAAAGTTTTTTGAAGATCACAAAATCAAAAGAATCCTATCAACGCCTTATCACCTGTGTTCAAATGGTCAGGCCGAGTCCACGAACAAAACCATCATTCAAAACTTAAAAAAGAAGTTAGAAAATGCAAAAGGGAGATGGAGAAAAATACTGCCCGAGGTACTGTGGACATATCGACAACCTCTAAATCTAGCACAGGAGAGATGCCTTTCTCTCTTGTATACGGGTCTGAGGCCTTGATATTGGTCGAGGTGGGAGAACCTAGTGCCAGATTCTGCAATGCCACCGAGGACTCAAACAGTGAGGCTATGACTACGGCCCTCGAGCTATTAGACGAGAAGCGAGAAGCTTCGCTGGTGCGGATGGCTGCCCAAAAATAGAGAATCAAAAGATACTATAACAGGAGAACAAACCTCCGATATTTCGGAGTTGGGGACTTAGTCTTAAGAAAAATCACCCTGAGCACTCGAAGTAATCGGCAAAAGTTCCTACATACGCGGCACCATGGTAGGCGAGCAACTTCAAAACAACTGGAACATATCAATGCTCAGGCGATATTATTGGTAAGATATAACCTCCTCCTTTTTTCATTTCTGAGCTTCACAATAATTCCTTGCAGGTGCCCAATGAAAGACACCTTGAAGGCCTTGGGTTTTAAAGCATGTGTTTCGCTACTTTCTCCCGCATCAGAATTTTATCTCACATGGGTTTTACCGACGAGTTTTTTAACGAGGCAACACCTATATGCTACCTAAGGAGAACTCATCAAATATTCAAGGTTTCTCTCCGACCAACCTCAAATACTGAGGGGCATTCCCGCGGGAGATTGCTAACATATGCCAAAAAGGGTCTCGACAGGAGAATGATGTATTGGACCAAACGGTCAAATGAACCGTGTCCACATAGAATAATCAAACCCTCGATAGAAAAAACATGTATACTTGTACCAAGTAATCGGAGAAAGAAATCTTCGATCATCAAAACACTTCGGACGTCAGAGAAGTTTGTTATATTCACAAGAAATGGCGCCAGGACCCGAAAATAACCTCGACTCGGGGACTATCCACGACAGTCACCCATTCGAGTCACCAGCAACTCAAAGCCGTAAGACCTCAGGACCGGCAACTTCGAGCTCGTAAGCCCTCCATGAGGCAACATTAACAACATAAGCCCTCCATGAGGCAACATCAACTCTGGCTCGGGGACTGTCCACGACAGTCACCCCATAGAGTCACCAGCAACTCAAAGTCGCAAGACCTCAGGTTCGGCAACCTCGAGCTCGTAAGCCTTCCATAAGGCACCAATGTGAGCCCTCCACGAGGCAACATCGAAGCCATAAGACCTTAGAGCCGGCAACTCCAAATTTATAAGCCCTCCATGAGGCATAACCTCGACTCAGGGACTGTCCGCGACAGTCACTTCATCGAGTTACCAAAAACATCAACAACATAAGCCCTCCATGAGGCAATATCCACTCTGGCTCAGACACTATTCTCAACAGTCGACTCATAGCCATAAGACCTCAGGGCTGGCAACTTAAAACTCATAAGCCCTCCATGAGGCAACATCAAAACTATAAGACCTCAAGCAAGGCATGTACTGACTCATAAGACCTTAAAAAGGCATAATCCTAATATCAAAGTCAAGGATATATATCGAACTTGTAAGACCCCTAAAAAGTCATACCCTCGATATAGACACCGGGGTTATCTCACTCCGGGAATAAAAGGCTACGGCCAAATACAAATGACCACCATCATAAGGCTCCGGCCAAACTAAAAGCGACTCGGAGACGTCCGACTATCGCCATAAAATCACAGGCCTCCAATTACTTTGAAAGAACTTCAAAAAGAATCGGTTAAAGGTCGTACCGACCAAAAGCATAAGAGCCCAAGTTTCCATCCACACTAAAGGTCGTACCGACCTAAAGCGTATGAGCCTAATTCCCCAGCTACAGGTCGTACTGACCCAAGATGCCTCAGGGCCAATTTAAAAACCTAAGGGCCGATGAGCTCGAGTCAAATCTGACTCGGGGACTGAGGCCGAAATGGTTAACTAAATGCGCCTATGGGCCAAAAGCGTAAGAGCCCGAGCCGCCAACTACACTAAAAAAGTCGTACCGACCCAAAGCGTAAGAGCCCAAGTCGCTAGCTACAGGTCATGCCGACCCAAAACGCCTCAGGGCCGATTTAAAAACCTAAGGGCCGATAATCTCGAGTCGAATCCGACTCACATACTGAGCCCAAAATGGTTAACCAAAAAGCACCTAAGGACCAACACGTAAGAGCCTAAGTCGTCAACCCCATTAAAGGTTGTACCAACCTAATGCGTAAGAACCTACATGCTAGCCTAAAAAGCCTCAGGGACAATTGATAGCCCCAAGGGTTTAATTTTTAAATCCCATTCATCGGACTAATCATCGAAAGCCGTCAAAGCCTATTTCAAGAAACTAGAAAAGAAACAAGGAATAACAACAGGCCTTTTATATATGATGAAAGTTCATGAAGCATATTTACAAAGCTTAAAGTCGAAGCCCTTATACAGAAAGAAGAATAAACAAAAATCTACCGCTGGGGCATGCTTTCAATGGCTCCCTCGGAGGTTATGCCTCCAGCGGCTTGACCCTCAGCCCGCAGATCTTCAACAGCCTCTACCCTCCTTGGGGATTTCACCCTCATCTCCATCATCTTCCGAGCCACTGCTCGAATCATCTTCCAAAGCAAGCAGGGCCTCCGATTCCTTTTCCAGGGTCTTCACCCTCTCTATCTCAGCGGATAAATCAAGGCCCCTGCATGTATATCCTCGAGAGCCTATCGCCGAGACTTTAATTGGGCATGCTCCAAAGTTTGGGCAAGCCTAAGCTCGGCCTCCTTGGCTGCTTTCCTGGCCTGGGCATTTGTAGCAGCAGCATCAACCTTATACGAATCTATGAGCGCATCGGCTTCAGCCTTAATCGAAGACAGCACCGTGACCGATTCAACATAGATGCCTTTATATTTACTAATTTCATCCCTCGCCTCCCGAAGGTAATCCTCAAGCGAGGTTAACTTCCTTTGGAGGGCCTCTCTCTCAGAAGTTATCTCATTCACGCACTGCTTAAACCCAAGGATCTCAGCGTCCATGGCTTCGAATCCTTCCCGTATTAAGGCATCTTTCCCCTTAAGCTACAAAGATCAGCCCGACAAGTGTCAAGTACTGATAGCAGGCGAGAACAGAAGTGAAATGTACAGAAAGCTATGTTACCTGCTCATCAAGATCACTCTGTTTCCGAGATACCGTTTCTAAACGGGCTCGGAGGACCAACTCTTCTTCCTCATTTTGGGCAAGAAGAGCCCTTAAGCTCGTCCGCCTCCAATAAAGATCTCATGCGCTCCCCCTCGTAATGAGTCAGCTCAGATTGGAACTTGGTCGTGGTCCGGTTATAAAGCACTTTTGCCTGAAAGCATGAAGGAAGGAGGGTCAATGAAATGCCAATCAAGGCTCGAAACAATCAACAAAAAAATTACATGTTTGCAAAGCCTTTCAGCCTCCTCAAAAATAAACATTGCATTAAGATCAGGATTCTTCTCGGCCATAGTGAGAGCCCCTCGACTACGTCTTTCCCTCCAAGAGGCACCTCTGTATCGGAAGATTCTATGTTACAGTCATCCTGTGTCTCCCTCGGAGAAAATGTTGAAAATGGTGCAGAATATCCTACATCAATGACCTTGAATAAATCAATCGGGGCCTTCAGCTCGCATCCGAGCTCCCACAGCTCATCCGGTGAATGTCCTTCGGCTTGAGAAACATCTCGGATAGCAGTCGACTCAGGAACATCATCTGACGTACCCTCAAAAAACCCTTCGGCCCCAGGTAGGATGACATCATCGACTTCTGATTTAGAAGCCCTCACCTCTTCGGTGATCAGATCAGCAGAAGCAGTTACGTTTCCACCTCTCTCAGGAGATATCGGGAAATCATTTTTCTCATTTAAAGTTGCGGAGTCAGGCTTGGAATTTTGCACTGTAGCCTTTGATGGCCCCAGAAACTCGGTCGACGGTTCAGTTTTTCTCTTTCTATCCTCATTCAATTTTGGGATATCTGCTTCCCCGGGATATGCTTCCCTCATCAAAGAGGCCTCCCCTAGGCCTTCATAAACATAGAACATAAAAGGTCAGAGTCTATTCAGAAGACATCCCCTTTAAAAAGGAACTCAGGTATCACAAGAAAGAGAGCCCCACCATTATATTTAGCTTCCCATCGGCCCCTAGCTAGATCGCGCAATACGCGCTCAGCATATGGAAAGATCAAATCAAACCGGCGAACCCAGCTCAGGAGATCCTTAACCGCATCAGGATACCACACGACAACTTCATCATCGAAGGGAGTTAGTTCAAGGAAAAGTTGACACGAAGGAGATTAAAAGTATTAACTTACGATTTATTCCATTCCTTAGGGAATGGCATCCTTTTGAATGAAATCAAATCTGAGGTCATAACCCAAACAAAGCGGCTCAGCCACGTTCTGTCCTTGTCTTCTTCGACACAAGAAAAGAAAGCCTTCGAGGCCCGGTGATGAAGTTTGATCAGATCACCCGGTAAAGGCGGGGACTGTACATTCTAATCAGATACTCGAGGGTGAAAGGCATCCCGTCGACCATATTGGATAAATGCTTGATCATGTAAACAATGCGCCAAAATGTTGGATCAATCTGGTCAAGCGTCACTTGATATCGCTTGCAGAAATCGAGAACCACGGGGTCTATCAACGGCGAAGACGGACCTACCGGGCCTAGGGTAAATGGATAGGTATATACATTAAGTAAGCCGATTTTATGGAAGGTAATGTCTTCCTCCTGAGAAGGAATATCCACTTGAATCGCATCTCCCCAGCAGCAGTCGGCCTTCACCTCCTAGGCATTTGTTATCAGGCTAATATATCGGGATATGGGTTCACATCGCCCCGGCTTCGATAAAGGTTTGTCAACCTTGAAATCGGAGGACGTCTCGCAGGAACCAGGGATGCACTCCTCAAGATTTGGGGGTATCATTACCTTACCCTTTGAAGAACGTAAAGATGAGGAGGATTTATCATCTCGTGGAATAATTGTGGAGGCCTCCGTCATTTTTGGTAAAAGATTTCGAAGGGAACTAGAAAGAGTTGATTAGAAAAAGGATACAGAAAGGAAGAAATGAGGGCTCTCTTTGAAAGGTTAGAAGAAGTAATGAAGAATGAGGGACAAGAGGAGGAGTATTTATAGGGGTCAACCACGCACGTTGGTGAAAGCCAAAGGGCAGCCAACCGCCGTAATAAATTCGAATCTTTTTCAAGAACTGTGTGAATGTGAAGCATCCCTCCTATCACGTCATCCGCTAAAGTGGCATGTCTATCGAAATAATACAAGTGTTAAAAGGTTGGTAAATTCAAATCGTTTCTTGTCTTTTCACTATCTGTATACGGGGAAACCGGGGAAGGCCGATTTTCAGGATTCTTTATCATTCTGAGCCTCGACCTCGGCCGTATCGGAGCAGAGTCGGAATTTCAACCCTGAGGTGCAGCCCTCGAGCAAGTATTCTGAGGATTCGATATACCTCGGGACAGGGCAAACATCAAAGAGTGTTATGGGAAAGCGGGAAATTCCAGAAGGCACGTGGTTAAAGCTGACCAAGTCTATAAAAATAGTACAGGCACATAGCGTGGCATTAAGTGGTTGTTCCAGCCGTCTCCCTTTTTTAATAATTACGCATGTACCATGTTGGGCCCCCTCATATATAAAAGGGACCCTTGTCACTTTGTAACACACATGAAACTCAATATACAAGACTAAGAACAGTCTCTGCTTCCTAATTCAAACATTATTTATAATTATCTTCATTTATTGTTCGTTATTGACCACAAACACTCTTCGCCGCCCACTATCAAGCTTCTGAGCCCGACCTCAAGGCCCTTTCAGATCGACCTCGAGATCCTATTTCCTTGCTGCTTGGTTTGCATAATCTTTTTATCCCTCGCTTTTATTTCGTTTTCTCATTTAGCATCTATTGTCTAAACAACTGGTATTAAAATAGATCACGTATTTTTAGAACCACAAAATCAACTATAATTGTAATTACCATTTTTAAGGTAAACAGAGTGATTGCTTATTCTTAACACCAGTTGAAGACCCATGAGAAGAACTATCATGTCCATGACCTTGAGTTAGATGCTATTGTTCATGCCTTGAAGATTTGGCGGCAATATTTGTACTGTGTTCATTGTGAGATTTACACTGATCACCGGTGTTTGTAGCATCTGTTCAAGCAGAAGGATCTTAACTTGCGTCAGCGGAGGTGGTTGGAGCTTCTTAAAAACTATCATATCACCATTCTGTACTACCCCGAGAAGGCCAATGTGGTGGTCAATGGCTTGAGTTGTCGGGCAGAGAGTTTGGGGAGCTTAGTATATCTTCCAGCGACAGAGAGGCCATTGGCGTTGGATGTTCAGGCCTTGGCTAGCCAGTTTGTCAGATTGGATATTTTTTAGCCAAGTCGAGTATTGGCTTGCGTGGTCTCTCGGTCTTATTTTTATGATCGTATCAGGGAGCGTTAGTATGATGACCTCTACCTGCTTGTCCTCTAGGAAAGGGTTCAGCGAGGTGATGTCAGGGATGTGACTATTGGTGATGAGAGGGTGCTGAGGATGCAGGTCCAGATATGTGTGCCTAAAGTAGATGGGCTACGGGAGTTGATTCTTAAGGAGGCCCACGGACTTCAAGGAAGTTCGATGCTATTTGGGTGATTGTCGATCGGCTGACCAAGTCCCCGCACTTTATTCCAATTGGTACTACTTATTCTTCAGAGCGGTTGGTTGAGATTTACATCCGAGAGATTGTTTGCCTTCATGGTGTCCCAGTCTCCATCATTTCAGATAGAGGTACAAAGTTTAAATCATAGTTTTAGAGAGCTGTGCAACGAGAGTTGGATACTACGTTGAGTTGAGCACAGGCGTTCACCCTCAGACGGACCGACAGTCCGAGCGCACTATCCAGATATTGGAGGACATGCTTCGTGCTTGTGTCATTAATTTTGGGGGTTCTTGGGACCAGTTTCTGCCGCTCGTGGAGTTTGCATACAACAACAGTTATCAGTCAAGCATTCAGAGGGCTCTGTACGAGACTTTATATGGGAGGCGGTGTAGATCTCCGATGGGATAGTTTGAGCTAGGTGAGGCTAGGATCTTGGGTACAAACTTGGTTCAAGATGCATTAGACAAGGTGAAATTGATTCAGGAGCGGCTTCGCAGAGCGCAGTCTAGGCAAAAGAGATATGCCGACAGGAAAGTTCGTGATGTGTCTTACATGGTCGGGGAGAAGGTTCTGCTAAAGGTATCACCCACGAAAGGTGTTATGAAGTTTGAAAGAGGGGCAAGTTGAGCCTTCAGTTCATTGGGCCTTTTGAGGTACTTCAAAGGATCGGGGAGGTGGCTTACAAGCTTTCTTTGCCACCTAGCTTGTCGAGTGTGCATCAAGTATTTCACGTTTCTATGCTCTAGAAGTACATCGGTGATCCGTCTCATGTTTTTGATTTCAGCACAGTTCATTTGGATGGTGATTTGACTTATGATGTGGAGCCGATGGCCATTTTGGAGCGGCAGATTCGAAAGTTGAGGTCAAAAGATATAGCTTCAGTAAAGGTGCAGTGGAGAGTTCAGCCTGTGGAGGAGGCCACTTAGGAGACCGAGCGAGAGATGTGGAGCAGATATCCACACCTATTTGAGACTCCAGGTATATTTCTAGACCCATTCGAGGATGAACGTTTTATTTAAAAGGGGGAGGATGTAACGACCCGGTCGGTCATTTCGAAAGTTATAGTCGCATTCCCCTTTTTTATGGTTCTTTTATCTTCTACAATTGTATTATGACTTACAAGGGTAGTTGGTTCGGGTCCGGAGTGATTTTGGAGTGAATTGAGACATTTAGTCTCTTAATTGGCAGCTTAAGTTGGAAAAGTCGGCCGCATGTTGACTTATGTGTAAAGAGCCTCGGATTTGAATTTTGATGGTTCCGTTAGCTCTGTTAGGTGATTTTGGACTTAGGAGTTAAGTGAAATGAAAGCTTACCCTGAAATTGGTTAAGTGAAAGGTTTCTATATCATGAAGTGTTTATTCTATTAGTGGTTCAGGAGTTATGGTGGAATTCTTGTACTCTCACGTATTGGCATGTTAGATGCAGTGAGCGGCATGAGAATTGGAAGTTGAGGATCAAGGTTGTGGTTCGGTGTAGACAAGAATGTTATGATCTTGGATGACCAAGAAAGAATTAAGATTTTTAGAGTAAGCTGGTATTGTCTTTAGCGTCACTTGAGATCGGTGTCCTGTGTAAGAGGCTTTGTGTACTGATTTTCGGATTCTCGATTCGCTTTACAGCATTGTATGGTCGGTGGTATGAATGTGCAGACTTTGTTATTTGGTACGGAAAGTCGTGAGAGCGTATGCCACGGGAAGATTGGATAAGTGTGACATGTTGTCACTTGATTGATTGAAGATTGAAACCAAGTATGTAGATTATGGTACTATCGCTAATGTGAGAGATTAGGCTTGGGAGGCGCTCTATTTCATTTGGTTATGAACTGTGGAAGTTTGTTCGGGATTGGACGGCAATTCTTATATGTCATGAATAGGATTATTGTGGATACTTGGAAGGTTATTAGCCCAGTGCGGTATGATCAGAATCGGCTTGAGGTTCGTGGATGTATCTAGATGTGAATGTGCGCTCTATATCATGCCAGATGTGTTCATTTCAGCATAGTGTTTCTTACGGAGGGGTCTTCGGGCCTTAGATGCTATTTCTGTCATCGGCTATTCCGTGTAATCTCTATTGTGCCATGTGGGTTGTGAGACGGTATAATTATTCGCACTCGTATCAAGATCCCATGTAGTTTGTGGTGTTGTGAGAGCAGGATGGCTCTCGAGATGCAGGTCGTTTATTGCACCTTAGTCGTGCTACATTTTTGTAACGTATGGCGCTATCTGTCTCCCCAGGGATGACATTATACACTTGGCATGCGTGTGGTTGACATTCAGGTATTTCGTAGGTATGAACATTTTGGCTCGGTAGGTATTTCCTTATAGATTATTATGTTAAGATAGGGTGGCACGCCGCCACAGGTATGTTATTTGTATCGGGTGGCACGCTGCCACGGGTTTCATGGTTGGATAGGATTGCACACTGCAACAGTATCATGTGTTGATCGGGTTGCACACTACAACAATGTGATATTGAGTACAGTTCCCTATATATTTTCTTGTGTGTTTTGTTTCTCATTTTCTGAGGAAAGTTCATAACATCTTTTTGATTATTTAATTAGTTACGTGGGTTGAGTAGTTCTTTCCAGAGTTCATTTTTCCTTATGTATCACATTCCAATTTGTAGCTTGTTGACACATTGTGGCATCATGTGAGACTTTTGGCAGTGTCTAAGGTGGCTTATTGCATAAGCAGCTTGTACTGGGTAAGATGAGATTATTGGACCTGTGATCAGTGCGACCAGATTTATGTAAGGTATATTAAAGAGCAAATATCATTGTCCAGTTCAGAATGAAGTAATGCTTCTTGTCAGGAGGAGAGACTCCATGATTTGTGTTTCGACAGATGGTTCTGAGTTTCTACAGATCTCTTCTATCGTGGTAGTATTGCGAGAGTTGGAACAGGCTTATATATGTTATGAGGTATACTACGGGCTTTGGCTCAGTGGAAATTTTAGTTGTTGTGCTTGGGGGATATTTCCTTGGGCAAATAAGATATGTGGTGCATGGTGTGATTTTAGCGGAGGAGCATGGTCATGTTGGGTTCAGTGTCTGGTGATTAATACGGTGTTCGTGTGTTAGAATCTGGTATCGTGGAGAAACTCCGAATGTTGGAATTTGGCTCTAAAGCTTGCTAGCTAAGGTAGCAGGAAGGATCTTCAGTCTGGCTCGAGCTAATATGCTCAACTGGGTTGTGGTGGCATGGGTAGGTGCACGAAGTGTTAAACAGTGATTTTGGACAACTCCGGAGTAGTTCTTAGCACGTTCGAGGACGAACGTAAGTTTAAGTGGGAGAGAATGTAATGACATAACCGGTCGTTTTGAGATCTAGCATGTCGTTTTGGGGTTTGGGTCTTTGAGTAACTTCACTTCAGGTACTATGACTTGTACATGTGATCGGAATTGAATTTTGGGAAGTTTGGATTTGATTTGGAAAGAAAATTCTAATTACGCAAGCTTTAAGTTGGAGGAATTGACTAAGTTTGACTTTTGAGTAAACGACATCGTAATCGGGAATTGAAGGTTCCAACAGGTCCGTATGATGATTTTGGACTTGGGCGTATGTCCGGATCAGGTTTTAGATGACCCAGGAGAGTTTCGGCACCTATTGTGGAAAGTTGGAATTTTGGAAGAATTTCATAAATTTGGGTTGAAGTGTATTATGTTATCGGGTTCCGTTTGTAATTCTGATCATGGAAATAGCTTCGTATGGTGATTGTGGTCTTAGGAGTGCATCCAAATGTGGATTTGGAGGTCCGTAGGTGATTTTGGGTCATTTGGCGAAAGTTGGAAGTTGGATGTTTTTGGAAGTTTGACCAGGAGTGGACTTTTGATATCAGGGTTGGATTCCGATTCCGGAAGTTGGAGTAGGTCCATAATGTCGAATGTGACTTTTGTGCAAAATTTGAGGTTAATCGGACGTGATTTGATAGGTTTCGGCATCGGATGTGGAAGTTAGAAGTTTAATCATTCATTAGGCTTGAATCGATGTGCAATTCATAGTTTTGATGTTATTTGGTATGATTTGAGGGCTCGAGCAGGTCCATGTTATGTTATGGAGCAGGTCTGTGTGATTGGATGGGGTCCCGGGGGACTCTGGTGTTTCGAATGTGTTTGGGTTGTATTGTGCACTTATTTGATGTTTCAACATCATTTTTTGGAATTAAAGGGTACCATATTGAGAAAATGACCTTTTATTAGTGATTGGATTGAACCACTAGATCCATATCGTAATTACGGAATCATAGCAACAAGAATCACTGAATTTGGATGTCGTATGAGAGAGTTATGCCCATTTCCGTGTTGGAAAAGATTGCTGGTTTCTGGTGCGGACTTTGTTCTTCGTGAACGCGAAGGAGGTCCCGCGAACGTGAAGAAGTAAGTTTGGGCTGACTGGTCAACGCGAAGAATTACTCGTGAACACGACATAGGGGTCGCGAACACGGAGAAGAGTTTGAGGGACCTACGTGTATGTGAAAGACAGTTGCGAACGCGTAGAAAGGAAGGGAGGAGCTGGGCCTGAGGCTGCTTGGCCTACGCGAAGCGACGCCCACCCTGCGAACGCGAACAGTGAGGCTGGAAGGCTTTGCCAACACAGTGTGAGGAACACGAATGCGAAGAAAGATTTTTGGTCCAGGGTTGTTTGGCCTTCGCGATCGCGACGGCTATTCCACGATCACGAAGAGGAGGGAACTAGGCAGTGGGTTATATTTCGGGACTTAGTCCATTTCTCTCTCTTTTTCATTTGGTTGGGCGATTTTTGGAGAGCTTCAAGTAGAGTTTTCCGTCATCTATGGCAAGGTAAGTTATTCCCACATATTGTGAACTAAGTACATGGATTCTATAAGAGATTTAAACATGGAAATTTGTAGAAATTGTGGGATTTTGGTAGAAAACATAGAAATTGGTATTTTTGGATTTTGACCATGAATTTGGGTATGGAATTGAGAATAAATTATATATTTGAGTTAGTAATGTTATGGATAATGTTTATCTTCAAAAAATTTCGGAATTCGGACACGTAGGCCCGAGGGTTGCTTTATCGACTTTTCGAGCGGAGATAGAAAATTTTTTAAATTGTTTTGCTATGAGTATTAGAGTATATTTTTATCCGTTTGCACATTGTTTGACTATTTTTGGAGAGAAGGGCACCTGTTTGAGGTGTTAGAGCGGCATTGGAGCCGGTTATGGAACTTCGGAGCGATGTAAGTCTCCTGTCTGACTCTGAGAGGGGGAAACTACCACTAGGTGTTGTAATTGATATGTGTTACTTGTTGTGGCAGCTACGTACGCACGAGGTGACGAGTGTCTGTACGTAGCTACATTCATATTATTGTCGAGGTAGATTCAGGTCACGCCGTGCTATAACTATTGTGATGACCCCATAGGTCATCTTATGATTTAAAATATAATTCTGTAATCTGAAGCCTTAAGAGTCATGATTTAGTCTTCCTTGATTAGTGTGTGCAGTCCGAGCATCTTTTCGGATAAATTTTATGTTAAAAAATAATAAAAATAAGAAATTTCTCCTAAAAACTTCATTTGAGTTGACTTCGGTCAATATTTTTGGTAAATGGGCCCGGATTCATGTTTTGACGGTCCCGATGGATCTGTATCGTGATTTGGGACTTGGGCATATGCCTGGATCGAAATCGGAAGTCCCTAGCCCGAGATATCAGACTATGTCAAAATTTTAAAGTTGAAACTTAATGAATTTGAAATGTTTGACCAAAGTTTGACTTTTTGGATAACAGGTCCCTATTTTGGTTTCGAAATCCGGTATAGGTCCAATATCATATTTATGACTTATTTGTGAAATTTGATGAAAAACGGAGTTGATTTGACGTGATTCGAATGTCCGGTTGTGAAAATAGGAATTTCAAAGTTTTCTTGAAAACTTCATTCAATTTGGTGTTCAGTTCGTAGTTCCAGGTGTTATGTTGGCGATTTGATCACGCGAGCAAGTTCGTATGATGTTTTTAGACTTGTGTGTATGTTTGGTTTGGAGCCACCAAGACTAGGGTGAGTTTCGGATAGGCTACACAATGAAAATTGGACTTAGAACATATCTGGTGTTGCAATATCTGGGGCAGGCCTCTGATCTCGCAGTTCCAAGATCAGGCATCGCAATTTCAACCTCTGCAGGTTTTGCATTTGCGAGTTATTTCTCGCATTTGCGAATAATAACTAGGCCTTACAGTTTTTGCATTTGCAAAGTGGGACAGGGGAAGGCAGTGATCGCATTTGCAATCACATGGTCGCAATTGAGAAAAGGGTTAAGCTCGCATTTGCGAAGATAGCAGGAACAGGGAGACCTTTGCATTTATGATAGGTTCTTCGCATTTGTGGGGCTCGCATTTTTGAACCCCAGGTCGCAAATGCGACACCTGAAACTGATCAAAATGATTTTTGGAAGGGATTTTGGTTCACTTCTAAAATTTTCAAAACCGAAAACCTTAGAGGAGATTTTTCCAAAACTTCTTCTTCCCAATTTGTTGGTAAGTGATTCTAACCCACTTTCTTTAAATTACTCATTACATTTCATGAGATTTCAACCTAGAATCTATGATTTTCATGGTGGGAATTGGGTGTTTGGGTAGAATAAGGGATTTTTGCATAATTGGAATTTAGGCCTCGAATTGAGGTCGGATTTCGAAAAAAATTACATAATTGGGCTCGGAGTGAATGGGTGAATGGGTTTTGGTCCGAACCTCGGGTTTTGACCAAGCGGCCCCGAGGTTGATTTTTGACTTGTTGGGGAAAATTTTGGGGAATCTAAATTTAGGCATTGCAATTGATTTCTTTAGCAATAATTGATATTATTGAGTCAACTGTGGATAGATACGAGTGTTTTGGAGGTGAATTCGACAGGAAAGGTTGTGGTTGAGCATTGAGTGACCTTCGGAGCGAGGTAAGTGTTGTGTCTAACCTTGACTTGAGAGAATTAGGAATGCTCGACCTATTTGCTATATGAAATTCATGTGAGTGGTGTATATGTGAGGTGACGAGTACTTATGCGCCGCAAATTTATCCATTTTTGCATGTTTCTTTCCCGTTCTTCTCATATTGTCTCTTTCCCTGCCTTAACGGATACATGCTTTACTTGTATTCCCATGCCTAATTGCTACTTGTTTGACATCGTTTCCCTCTGTTAATAGTAGTAGTTATTCCGTAGTTTCATTATCTTCTATTATTTGCTTAAGCTAGTTTATCGGTACTTTTATGGTATATTCGGAATTGGTCTCGCTGAGTAGTATTACTTGTGTGAATTCTCATACTGTACAAGCTTCATATTTGTTCGGTTTGAAGTTTAAGTATGTGAAGGGTTCTGTGATTTGAATTGTGAAATTCTATACATACTGAGTAATTAATATTGATATGGTAGGATTGGGTTGCATGCCGCAACAGGTGGAATAAGGGTGATATATTGAGGAGGAATAAGGGTGAACTGATATGAATATGGTGGGAACGGGTTGCACGCCGCAACAGGTGTAATAAGGGTGGATTGTTTGGTGGAATAAGGGTGATTTATGATTGTGTTATTGTGATATGGTGGGATCGGGTTGCATGCCGCAACACTTTTATTTACATACTATTGTTTATGTTATTATGAGGAAATAAGGGAGGAATATGATATGTACGGTCGGATCAGGTTGCGTGCCGCAACAACCTATGTGTTATGCTTTCACTGACTATAATAGTTGTACAGTAGTCTTAATTGCATTTAAGGATTGGGAGTATCTGAACACTATTGAATTACTTCTGAGAACTGTAGTTATTTCTTGCAAGAAAATTCTTTATTCCATTCAGTCTTCCTTTTATGATTTTATTATATATACTGCATACATGCTATATTGTGAGTGTACCGTCGTAGCCTCGTCACCCCTTCATCGAGGTTAGGCTCGTCACTTGTCAGTACATGAGGTCGGTTGTACTGATACTGCACTTTGCACTTCCTGTGCAGATTTTTTGCTGGTCCGAGTTGATCGCGAGGTTGGTTGCAGGATCTATCTGATAGGAGACCCAAGGTAGACCTGTCGGCGTCCGCAGGCCCTAGCGTCCCCCTCTATACCTTTCATTTTACTGTTTCTTCTATTTCGAAAATAGTGTATTTCTTTCAGACATTTACTTGTAATAAAAATCTTAGAAGTTCGTGAATTGTGACTCCAAATCTGGGTAGTATATATATATATATATATTGAAGTTGTTATATATATGTCCGTGTTCATTTTCACTCGTTATAGCTTATTTGTTGTTAATCACTGAAAATGTAAAAGAATTTGCTAATTATTCTCTAACATTAGTTTGCCTAGCAAGTGTAATGTTAGGCACCATCATGGTCCCGATGGTGGGAATTTCGGGTCATGAAAAGTTGGTATCAGAGCACTAGGTTGCCTAGGTCTCACAATTCACGAACGAGCTTAGTAGAGTCTGAGGGATCGGTACAGAGACGAATGTACTTACCTCCCAGAAGCTATGAAGCTTAGGAACAAATTTCACTTTTATTTGTCTCTGTCATTCGATTTTGTTTTCTCAATACTGATTGATCTTTTCTACGCTTATTCTCTCGCAAATGGAGAGAACACGTACCTCTTCTTCAGCTAAGCAGTAGCCAGAGCCTCCAGTAGCAGCTCCTACAAGGGGCAGAGGTCGAGGCTGAGACCGTGCCTGAGGCTGAGGTAGGGGCAGGGCTTAGCCCAGAGCCCGAGCAGTAGCCCCAGCAGTGGAGCCTTAGGTAGAGTTTGACGAGGAGGCTCTAGCCCAGACTATTCCTATCGGACCAGCTCAGGTTGCGGAGGGGTTCATTGCCACCCTAGTGCTTCAGGACGCTTTGGTCCATTTGGTGGGCCTTATGGAGAGTGTGGCCCAGACTGGCACATTTCCCATGGCACCAGTCACCTCTCAGGCTAGAGGAGGAGCCCAGACTCCTGCTACTCACACTCTAGAGCAGATGGCTCCCCAGTACCAGACTTCAGCAGCTCATCCAGTCGGAGTAGTTCAGTGGGTTGTTGCGGCACAGACCGGTGATGGGTCAGTTATGTCTTCTAAGGATTTGTAGAGATTTGACAGGTTTACCAAGCTCTTCCCAGTTCACTTCAGTGGTGCTACTTTAGAGGATCCCCAGGAGTATCTTGACAGCTGTCATGAGGTGCTTCGGGACATGGGTATATTGGAGACTAATAGGGTCAACTTTGCTGCATTTCAGATGATTGGTTCCGCCAAGAAAGGGTGGAGAGATTATTTGTTGACTAGACCAGCTGGGTCGCCTGCTCTTACTTGGGACCAGTTTTCTCAGCTCTTCCTAGACAAGTTTCTGCCTATCACCCTGATAGAGGAGCACCGTCGTCAGTTCGAGTGTCTCCAGTAGGGCAGTATGACTATTACTCAGCATGAGACCTGTTTTGTGGATTTAGCTTGTCACGCTCTTCTTCTGCTTCCCACCGAGAGAGAGAGGGTGAGGACGTTTATTGATGGGCTTGCTCAGCCTATCATATTGCAGATGGCTAAGGAGATTGGGAGTGAGATTTCTTTTCAGGTGGCTGCCAATATCGCCAAGCGAGTCGAGATGGTTCTTGCACAGAGAGGTCAGGGGTCTGACAAGAGATCTCGTCATTCCGGTAGGTTCAGAAGCACCTCATCTGGAGGCAGGGGTACTTTTGGTAGAGTCCATCATCCCAGGCCGTTCCGTTCAGTGCTTCAAGCATCCCCCAGTGCTTCAGGGAGTCGTGGTCCTTATGTGCCTCTTTCTGGGCAATCAGCCTACAATGCACCACCATCTCCTATCAGTGCATCTCCTATTCAGAGTTATTATCGTGGTCATCCGGTCCGTTCGGGTCAGTCTCAGTTTCCAAAGCCACAGTATTAGGATGGATGTTTCAATTGTAGTGGTTATGGGCATATCAGGAGGACCAGTCCGAGATTATTGGGCGTTCTGCCACAGCATTAGGGTTCTCATGCCATGGTTCCGGCACCAGTTGCTGCATTGCCTGCTCAGCCATCCAGAGGCAGGATCAGACAGTCGTAGATAGGGACCAGACTGTTAAAGGTAGAGGTCAGGCCGTTAGAGGTCGAGGACCGCCAGCTAAAGGTCGTCCTAGGGATGTGGTTCAAAGTGGTGGGGCCCAGCCCCAATGTTATTCTTTTCCATCTAGGCCTGAGGCTGAGTCATCCGATGTTGTTATTACAAGTACAGTTTCAGTTTGTAGTAGAGATGCTTCAGTTCGATTTGATCCTGGATCTACTTACTCCTATGTGTCATCCTATTTTGCTTCATATTTGGTTGTGCCGCGTAATTCTTTGAGTTCTCCTGTGTATGTGTCCACACCTGTGGGAGATGCTATTATTCTAGATTGTGTTTATCGCTCGTGTGTAGTCACCATTGGGAGCCTTGAGACTAGTTTAGACCTTCTACTTCTCGATATGGCTGATTTTGATGTTATCTTGGGCATGGTTTGGTTGTCACCTTATCACGCTATATTGGACTTTCACACCAAGACAGTGACCTTAGCCTTGCTGGGGTTGCCTCAATTAGAGTGGAGGGGGACTCCTGGCCATTCTACCAGCAGGGTTATCTCTTATATGAAGGCTCGGCGTATGGTCGAGAAGGGGTGTCTAGCTTATTTAGCTTATGTTCGTGATTCTAGTGCAGAGGTTCCTTCTATGAATTCTGTGCACGTGGTTCGTGAGTTCCCAGAGGTATTTCCTGTAGACCTGTCGGGGATGCCACTCGATAGGGATATTGATTTCTGTATTGATTTGGCTCCGGGCACTTAGCCCATTTGCATTCCGCCATACCGTATGGCCCCGCCAGAGTTGAAGGAATTGAAGGAACAGTTGCAGGATTTTCTTGATAAGGGATTCATTAGACCTAGTGTCTCGCCTTGGGGTGCACCGGTATTGTTTGTAAAGAAGAAAGATGGATCGATGAGGATGTGTATAGATTATCGGTAGTTGAACAAAGTCAACATCAAGAACAAGTATCCATTGTCGAGCATTGATGATTTATTTGATCAGCTTTAGGGTGCCAAGGTGTTTTCGAAGATTGATTTGAGATCTGGCTACCATCAGTTGAGGATTAGGGCATCTGATGTCCCTAAGACAACTTTCCAGACTCGGTACGGGCATTTTGAGTTTCTAGTGGTGTCTTTTAGGCTGACAAATGCCCCAACAGCATTCATGGACGATGAACCGAGTATTCAAGACTTATTTGGACTCCTTTGTGATTGTGTTTATTGATGACATCTTGATCTACTCCCTCAATCGAGAAGAGCATGAGCAGCATATTGAGATTGTGCTTCAGACTGTGAGAGACAGTCAGTTATATGTTAAATTTTTGAAGTGCAAGATTTGGTTCGATTCAGTCACTTTCTTGGGCCACGTCGTATCATTAGAGGGAATTTAGGTAGATCCTAAGAAGATTGAGGCAGTGCAGAACTGGCATAGACCCACTTCAACTACGGAGATCAGGAGGTTCTTGGGTTTGGCGGCCTATTACTATCGATTTAGGGAGGGGTATTCATCTACAGCAGCCATGTTGACCAGGTTGACCCAGAAGGGTGCCCCGTTCAGATGGTTAGACGAGTGTGAGGCAAGCTTTCAGAAGCTCAAGACAGCTTTGACTACAACGCTGATGTTGGTGTTGCCCTCAAGTTTAGGGTTTTATACGATCTATTGTGATGTGTCCTGTGTTGGACTCGATGCGGTATTGATGCAGAAGGGCAGGGTGATTGCATATGTGTCACGGAAGTTGAAGGTTCATGAGAAGAATTACCATGTCCATGATCTATAGTTGGCAGCCATTGTTCATGCGCTGAAGATTTGGAGGCACTATCTTTATGGTGTGTCGTGTGAGGTTTTCACATATCATCGGAGCCTTCAGTATTTTTTCAATCAAAAGGATATCAATTTGAAGCAGAGGAGGTGGTTGGAGCTATTGAAAGGCTACGATATCACCATCTTGTATCATCCCAGGAAGGCCAATGTAGTGGTCGACGCACTAAGTAGAAAGGCAGCGAGTATGGGCAGAGAGGCTGCTTGCATCAGATGTTCAGACGTTGGCCAACCAGTTTGTGAGGTTCGATATTTTAGAGCCCAACCATGTTCTAGCTTGTACATTCGCTCGGTCTTCCTTGTTTGAGCATATCAGAGATCGGCAGTATGACGACCCTCATTTGTTGGTCCTTAGGGACACAGTGCGGCACGGTGCTGCCAAGAAGGTTACTATTAGTGATGAAGGAGTCTTGAGGATTTAGGGTTTAGTTTGTGCGCCTAATATGGATGGACTTCGTGATTTGATTCTTGAGGAGGCCCACAGTTCCCGGTATTCCATTCATCCGGGCGCCGCAAAGATGTATCAGGACTTGCGGAAGCATTATTTGTGGAGGAAGATGAAGAAGGATATAGTTTCTTATGCAGCTCAGTGCCTGAATTGTCAACAAGTGAAGTATGAGCACCAGAGACCCAGTGGTTTGCTTCAGTAGATAGAGATTACTGAGTGGAAGTGGGAGTGTATCAGTATGTATTTTGTTGTTGGACTCCCATGGAATCAGAGGAAGTTTGATGCCATTTGGATCATTTTTGACAGGCTGACCAAGTCAGCACACTTCATTCCTGTGGCAATTGCCTATTTATCAGAGCAGTTGGCAGAGATTTACATTCGGGAGGTCGTCTATCTTCATGGTGTGCCCATGTCTATCATTTCTGATCGAGGTACGCAGTTCACCTCGCACTTCTGGAGGGCATTACAACGTGAGTTGGGCATGCGGGTTGAGTTGAGCATAGCATTTCATCCTCAGACATACGGATAGTCCGAGTGAACTATTCAGATCTTGGAGGATATGCTCCGTGCATATGTCATAGACTTCGGAGGTCGTGGGATTCATTCTTGCCCCTTGCAGAGTTCACCTACAACAACATCTACCAGTCGTGCATTGAGATGGCACCCTATGAGGCATTATACGCTAGCCGGTGCTGGTTTCCAGTCGAGTGATTTGAGTCGGCGGAGGCTCGATTGTCGGGTATAGATCTAGTATAGGATGCCTTGGATAAGGTCAAGATTATTCAGGATCAACTTCTCATAGCTCAGTCCCGGTAGAAGCATTATGCCGGCCATAGAGTTCGTGATGTTGCATTCATGGAGTGTTGCTCCGGGTATCACCCATGAAGGGTGTCATGAGGGTTGGAAAGAAAGGCAAGTTAAGCCCTAGTTATATCGGACCTTTGGATATTCTCCAGAGAGTGGGAGAGGTGTCTTACAGGCTTGCGTTACCTCCCGGGTTATCAGGAGTTCATCCGGCATTCCATGTGTCCGCGCTCCGGAAGTATCACGGCGATCCGTCCCACGTGTTAGATTTTAGCATTTTCCATTTGGACAAGGATTTGACTTATGAGGAGGAGTCGATGGCCATTCTAGCTCGGCAGGTTTGTCAATTGAGGTCGAAGAGTTATCCTTCAGTCCGAGGGCAGTGGAGAAGTCAGCACATCGAGAAAGCTACTTAGGAGTCCGAGTCGGACATGCAGAGTAGATATCCCCATCTATTCACCAATTTAGGTACTTTTCTATGTCCAATCGAGGACGAACGATAGTTTTAGAGGTGGAGAATGTGATGACCCGATAGGTCATCTTATGATTTAAAACCTAATTCTGTAATCTGAAGTCTTTTTAGCCTTTATCGATATGTGTACATAGTCTGTGCATCTTTCTAGAAAACTTTTATGTTAAAAACTGATAAAAATAAGAATTTTTTTCTAAAACCTTCATTTGAGTTGACTTCGCTCAACATTTTTGGTAAATGGATTCGAATTTGTGTTTTGATAGTCCCGATGGGTCCGTTTCGTAGTTTTGGACTTGGGCGTATGTCCGAAATCGAAATCGGAAGTCCCTAGCCCGAGATATCGGACTATGTTAGAATTTGAAAGTTGAAAGCTTAATGAATTTGAAATGTTTGACCAAATTTTGACTTTTTAGATAACAGAGCTGTATTTTGGTTCCGGAACCCGGTATAGGTCTAATACCATGTTTATGACTTATTTGTAAAATTTGATGAAAAACGGAGTTGATTTGACGTGATTTGGACGTCCAATTGTGAAAATAGGAATTTCAAAGTTTTCTTGAAAATTTCATTCGATTTGGTGTTTAATTCGTAGTTCCAGGTGTTATGTTGGCGATTTGATCACGCGAGCAAGTTTGTATGATGTTTTTAGAGTTATGTGTATGTTTGGTTCTGATCCTTGAGGGCTCGGGTGAGTTTTCAATAGGCTACGGAGTGAAAATTGGACTTAGAACATATCTGGTGTTGCAATATCTGGTGCAGGCCTCTAATCTCGCATTTGCGAGATCAGGTATCGCAATTGCGACCTCTGCAGGTTCCGCATTTGCGAGGTATTTCTCGCATTTGCGAAGAATAGTTGGGCCTTACGGTTTTTGCATTTGCGAAGTGGGACGGGGAAGGAAGTGATTGCGTTTGCGATCACATGGTCGTAATTGTGGAAAGGGTCAGGATCGCATTTGCGGGTTTTCTTTGCATTTGCGAAGATAGCAGGATTGGGGAGACCTTCGCATTTGCAATAGGTTCTTCGCATTTGCAGGAACCGCAATTGCGAACCCCAGGTCGCAAATACGACACCTGCAACTGATCAAAATGATTTTTGGACGGGATATTGGTTCACTTCTCAAATTTTCAAATCCTAAAAGGCGATTTTTCCAAGATTTCTTCTTCCCCAATTTGTTGGTAAGTGATTTTAACCCATTTTCTTTCAATTACCCATTACATTTCATAAGATTTCAACCTAGAATCTATGATTTTCATGGTGGGAATTGGGTGTTTGGGTAGAATTAGGGATTTTTGCATAATTGGAATTTAGGCCTCGAATTGAGTTCGGATTTCGAAACAAATTACATAATCGAGCTCGGGGGTGAATGGGTAAATGGATTTTGGTCCGAACCTCAGGTTTTGACCAAGCGGCCCCGAGGTCGATTTTTTACTTTTAGGGGGAAATTTTGGGGAATCTAAATTTAGGCATTCAATTGATTCCTTTAGAAATAATTGATAGTATTGAGTCAATTTTGGATAGATACGAGTGGTTTGGAGGCGAATTCTACAAGAAAGGTTGTGGTTGAGCATTGAGTGACCTTCGGAGCGAGGTAAGTGTTGTGTCTAACCTTGACTTGAGAGAATTAGGAATGCTCGACCTATTTGCTATATGAAATTCATGTGAAATGTGTATATGTGAGGTGATGAGTACTTATGCGCCGCCAATTTATCTATTTTTTCCTGTTTCTTTCCCGTTCTTCTCATATTATCTCTTTCCCTGCCTTAACTGATACATGTTTTACTTGTATTCCCATGCCTAATTGCTACTTGTTTGACATTGTTTCCCTCTGTTAATAGTAGTAGTTATTCCGTAGTTTCATTATCTCCTATTATTTGCTTAAGCTGGTTTATCGGTATTTTTATGGTATATTCGGAATTGGTCTCGCTGAGTAGTATTACTTGTGTGAATTTTCATACTGTACAAGCTTACTATTTGTTCGGTTTGAAGTACTGAGTAATTGATATTGATATGGTGGGATCGGGTTGCACGTCGCAACAGGTGGAATAAAAGTGATATATTGATGAGGAATAAGGGTGATTTGATATTGATATGGTGAGATCGGGTTGCACTCCGCAACATGTGAAATGAGGGTGGATTGTTTGGTGGAATAAGAGTGATTTATGATTGTGTTATTGTGATATGGTGGGATTGGGTTGCATGCCGCAACAATTTATTTACATATTGTTGTTTATGCTATTATGAGGAAATAAGGGAGGAATATGATATGTACGGTGGGATCGGGTTACGAGCCGCAACAACCTATGTGTTTATGCTTTCCCTGACTATTTTAGTTGTACGGTAGTCTTAATTGCACTTAAGGATTGGTAGTATCTGAACACTGTTGAATTACTTCTAAGAACTGTAATTATTTCTTGCAAGTTACTGTTTTATTCTATTTTGTCTTTCTTTTCTGCTTTTATTGTATATAATGCACGCAGGCTATATTGTTAGTGACCCAGCGTAGCCTCGTCACTCTTTCGTTGAGGTTAGGCTTGGCACTTACCAGTACATTGGGTCAGTTGTACTGATACTGCACTCTGCACTTCCAGTGCAGATTTTGTTACTGGTCCAAGCTGATCGCAAGGTTGGTTGCAGGATCCATCTGATAGGAGACCCAAGGTAGACCTTTCGGCATCCGTAGGCCCTGGCGTCCCCTTCTATATCTTTCATTTTATTGTTTCTTCTATTTCGAAAATAATGTATTTCTTTAAGACATTTACTAGTAGTAAAAATCTTAGAAGTTCGTGAATTGTGACTCCAGATTATGGGTATATATATTGAAGTTGTTATATATATTTCCGCGTTCATTTTCACTCGTTATAGCTTATTTGTTCTTAATCACTAAAAATGTAAAAGAATTGGCTAATGATTCTCTAACATTGGCTTGCCTAGCAAGTGTAATGCTAGGCGTCATCATGGTCTCAATGGTGGAAATTCCGGATCGTGACAACTGTACTATTTGGGTTACCTCTTGCTTATTAAATTCTTTTACTTCGCATTACTACTTGAGACTAGACGGACGTGGAGTGATAGACTTGCTACTGTAGAGATTTGATAAGTTTCATGATTAGCCGCAGAATAATTGTACTCCTTTTACGGATTTCTTACATGTTATGCGTTCTCATCGAAAGGTTTCCTCAAAGCTCCTTATAACTCATATGTTCCTTCGTAAGTGGGGTCAAGGACCCGTCAAAGCTTCTTATTCTAATAGGATCACGTCGTTCGTCTCGGCAGGATAGATGTATCTATGGTTCGTGTCGTTCGACTCTCGACAGTGCACATGGGATCGGGTTGTGCGCCTCGACATTTCTATAGAATACTCTCATGGAAACCGTGTGTAATATCTGACAAGAAGTCAGTGTATCTATGAGTCTTCCTGATTTGAATTATGATAACATATCTGGTGAGGTTCATTATATATATATATATATATATATATATATATATATATATATATATATGATCCGGTTGAGGATGTAATACTTAATTGAGAGCTTGAGTCTATTGTAGAGAGGAGGACTGTATCACGTATTTACACTTGTTTAATTCGTTTATTTACTCTGCCTCATATCTGTTTACTTCTTACTGGATATGTCTTATTGGACCACTAGTAAGTGTCGATGTCGACCCCTCGTCATTACTTCTCTGGGGTTAGGCTAGATACTTACAGGGTATGCATTGATTTACCTACTCATGCTACACTTGCTGCACATTTTTTGTGCAGGTACATATATGTCTGATGATCTTTTGGGCGCAGAGGCGCGGCTATTGCTGGGACTTACCGTGAGTTGCATTTCTTATTACAATCTGCAGCCTGCAGAGTCTCCATCAGAGTTATTTGTATTGTCATGTCTAATTTTATCTTAGATTGATGTTGTATTTTATTTTATTTCCTAGTTGATGCTCATGCACTTGTGACACCGGGTTTTGGGGTGCTTATGAGTTGTCTTTTATTTTAGTTGTGAAAACATTATTAGTAACCCTGTAAATTCTATTTCTTACTATTTAATTGACGAAAATTATGATTTCAAATATACTAAAATGGGTAATTAAGTTAAACATTCAATGTTGGCTTGCTTGATGGCGGCGTTAGACACCATCACGACCACTAGTGAATTTTGGGTCGTGACAAATTATTAAGCCTGAAATAACGTTTCCATTATAGCTCCATATAATTTCCGTTATAAATGAAATAAGAAAAGGAGAATTTTGGTAACGGAAAAGAATAATCCTTTTGCCTCTGGAAAAGTCGCGATCAAATAATTACATTTAAACTTAAAAAGGTAACGGCCAAGTCTTAATAGCATTTGCACCTTTACTCATTTCTTTAACCTATGTAATTAGCGTTCTTGAAATAAGATCAGCATGTCAAGGTAATTAACCATATGATAGTATCAGTCTTTTTCCTTTCTAACTTCGAACCTTATTTTTCTTTCTTCTTGACATGTTTTAGTTCATGATCTACTTCGCATATTCGACAGAATATTTATTCATTTGACCGAATTTTGTACGAGGTATATACCTATTAAATTATTGAACCACAAGCTACTTGTATTTGTTAGTAGTCATGATATTCTTTCTTAGCACATTAATAACGGTAACTGTTAATAGTAATAAGACTATTCTCTCTTAGCAAATTAGTAGTTACAAACTGATCTTCTCAAATTAACGTCCACAATCCAAATGGTGCAAAGGCTTTTGCAATTTTCTTGAATGCTATAGGTTTTCTATTAAATCGCCTACTACAACCAACTACACTCAATGATAAATAGATGGAACTGATTCTTCTAGCTGGTCTGTAGCCTTTGTATCGCACAGTAATTCTGCTTGCAAAATCTCTGGGAATTTTGCTTTCAGTTCTTGATTCACTTTTGCACTTGTGCGTTCTTAATTCAAGCAAGAATACTTCAGTTATTTATAGAGTTAGTTGTTGAGTTTGTCGTTCAGTTCTGGTACAACTCTTCCTGAGAAAAAGAGTTCGTATTAAACTCAACTTCCTTCCTTCATTATTGTCCTTGCTGAATTCAACTTCTATTCTCTTATCAATTTGCAACATTTTCGCATTAGGAGACACTCTCCTTGTTCATTGATACTTCACAATCGNTGACTTGGGTCAACAAATTCCCCCTTTTTGATGATGACAAACTCTGTGCTTCTCCCTGTATACACTTCAAACACTTTGTATGTTTTTTAAGCATTTATCATAGAAAAACCAAGTTCATTATTAGGTTATAAATATCACTTGAAATATAAAAGCACTTGTCTTCCCCCTTTTGACATCATCGAAAAGTTTGCAAAATGATAAACTTACCAGTGTTATTAACAATTACTCATGGCCATTGAGGCAACTGCAGGTGCAAACATGATTAATCATCATAAGAAACCAATAACTGTAAGCTATCTAAGAAATTTAGACAAGTCAATAACAAAACAGCAAAAATTCATTGATTAGGAACGAGCATCAAACACCATACAAAAAAACAAAAAACAACCATAACCATGAGCAAGACAGAATAAAAATAACAGAAACAGAACAACTGGTCAAAGAAGGGTTTTGGTAGCTCTGGACAGCCTAAGAATGGGAAGGTGCAGAGGAGGTTGTGGTATTGGTTTAAAGAAGAGAAAGCATCTGGTTAAGAACACCCTCGTTCTTTTCCTTCTCTTTTGCTAATTCAGCCCTGAGAGCATCCCGCTCAGCTTCAACCTCAATCAAACGAGATTTCAAACGAAGGATCTCCATATCCTTGATCTCACTTTCCTGCACCAGAGTTCTGACTTTGTTGTTGACAGGCTGCTTCCTAGATGAACCAGGTTCATCTGCAGGAACATTGACAGTATAATCGCAAGTCAGCAAAGTATCCTTCCCAAAATAGTCCTTGGCAATAGCCATCTCAACCTTTTTCACAGGAACATCAAAATGAGTAAGCACAGGTGTCAGAATAAAGCCATATGGGATTGCATGTGCTTTTGTTCCATTCACAACTCTGTCCAAGAGTTGGATGATGAAGGCTGGCCAGTTGATCTGCTTTCCCCTATACAAACACTCCATCAAGGTCAGATCCATATAGTTGGCTATGTGCCTTCGTTCTTGTCTTGGCAGCAAGAGCTTGATGACAAACTCGAAGAATAACTTGTGCTCTGGCTTCATTTCACTTTTGTAGACTAGCCGGGGTTCAATTTCCCTTTCATTGTCATTGAAGAATCTGGTAATGTTGATTGTTGAGGCCATCCCATCAAAATTAGGCCATCTTTGCCTAGTGTAATCTTCGTAGCCCTCAGCAGGAATGTGCAGAATTTCTCCTAGCTCTTTAGCATCAAAGGAGACTTGAATTTCTTTGACTGAGGTAGTGACCCTGCCATCCTTGACCACTGCATTACCCATGAACTCCGCCAGTTCAGCTCTAGCCAACCTTCCTTCCATGTGAAGGACCATGTTCTTCCACCCCTGAACATCCAGTGTGTCCAGCAGGTATCACATCCCAAGTTCCTCGAGATCGTTCAACAACTTTCCCTTCAAAATTATTCTTTTTCCAAACAAGGTGATTCTTTCATTCACCTCACCAACTTCCCCCTCATCTTCTCCACTCCATTCTTTATCATCATCTTTCTCAACGACCTTCACCTTTCTTGCCTTGGACCTGGTCCTTTTAATAGTTCTTGTGGGTGTGGCAGACACTGTAGCTGACTTCTTTGAAGAAGCCTTAGCCTTTTTTGATTTTGGTGCCTCAACCACAACAGGAGAAGTCTGCTCCTCATGATGGACCAGGTCCATCGTATCCTCTTCAACCACAACAGTCTCTAGAGGCTCTCTTACTTTAACATTTCCCTTTGCATCTCTCTTTTTCTTGCTCTGTAGCAGAGCCTTCTCAACCATTTCTTCTTTCTCTCTCACAGCACTACGTGTAGCACGCACCTTAAAAACAGGAGCATCAGCAGCTACAGAAGCTTTCCTCTTCTTAGAAGGAACTGGGTTAGTAGCCTTCTTGGACCTCTCAGTCCTCCTTTTCTTGGGGTTATTAGACTCCCTCAGTTTCCTTAGCCTGTCAGACAACGTCTCATCCCCATATGAAATAGGTTCATCTTCTCCTTTCTTCAAGCTTGCTAAACCTGCTGCTGCTTCCTCGACTAAACTTCCCCTAACTCTGTGACATCTTCTCCAACCTTCTCAGGAATGGGACCACACATAGTCAATGTGGTACCATCCTCCCCAAATCCCTCTCTCTCAAGAAATTTAACTTTTCCCAATTTTCTTTACCTACTAGGGACTTCAACATCAACTACCGACCCAACCAGAACAAACATGTTCTCAGCATTAACAGACTCAGAAATTGCATCAAGATTACCTTGTTCAGAATTTGATGAACCAGGTGCTTCATCCTCGTTGGCTAATTTAAAAGATTCACTTGATGATTCAGAATTATTATCATTTTCAGCCTGCAGATTTGCCTCCAAGAATCTTGCACGGGACCCAGAAGCCACTGATTTTTTGGCAAGAACTTTTACACGACGACCACGGGGGGCTAGGTTAGGGTTAGGTGTGGGTTCAGGAATAGGAGGGTTTTCAGGGGTTGAGGTTTGATGCGTGGCTAGAATTAATGATTTTAAGCATTATATACCTTGCATTTCATGTGCTTTAATGATAAAATACACGTCGTATGTGCCTAATAGGGTTTATTTTATGTGTAGGTGAATTGGAAATGGAAACGGGGCTAAACGGATGCAAATACGTCGGAAAATACGCGAAAGGGGACACCCGGGCGATAGCCGGGC